>NDXB01014386.1:489135-544082 GCA_002631895.1 Agapornis roseicollis
TTTTTTTTTTTTTTTTTCCCCTGGGTGTATTTGATGAGTGTAAGCTATGTACATCCTTAGTGTAGCTATCCTCCTTTCATCTCTCTTGGCTGCCTGCCCTAATGCTAATCTGTGACGCCACAAAGAGTTCTTTGTGTGAGACTAAGGCAAAGTGGTACACTAAAGCAAACCTACCAATAATGCCCTTTCATCTGACACTGAACGGAAAGAAATATGTATAAAGCAGTGATTATAGCCACACTGTGGAACTGCAGTAACTATTTCTATCTGAACAAAATTTGATTTTTTTTTACTCAAAGTTAATAATATCCAAGAATTTACATGATCTTCCAAGAAGCACAGTTTGGTTTATGCAGTGCTTGATTCAAAAGAAATAATGAGTTTATGACTTTTAAAAGGTTTATGTGCATTCTGGCTTTTCCAAGCCTTTACTTGGGACTGCAAACCATGTTTCAAATAGCCATGATCTTGGAATCTGAATTTGTTTTCATTTTGTGTTCTTTTGTGCAAGTTGTAATGGTTCTTTTGTAGTGTGAAGGTTCATTGATGTAATAGAACTTGTTAGTAGTAACAGAAACAAATTTTTCCTACCATGTATTACAGCATCCATTTTCTGGACAGGCATTTTCTGAACTCCTGAATACTTAAGTCCAACTTAAAGGTTAATTTCTATAATCCTTATAAAATCTTAGAAAATAATCTATCATACTCATAGGGCTGTTGTCACAGTATGTGATTCTCTGTCAAGCATTTACCATAATCTGTTTCAGATTAGAAAGTCTACCATTTCTGTTTTACCATTAGGAGGATAAGAGTCACAAAAGTCCAAGACATGAATTCTCAAGATGTTTAGGTGCTCGCTGGTTTGAGCTTTTGAGTCTAACTATTTTGCCTGCTGTTAGACAGGAAGTTAAATTTGAAAAGGGAACAGAATCCAAATTCCAATAGCCCTAGATTATATATGTGAAGAGTTACAGCATGGTAGCTGGTTCAAAGTACTTCCATGGCATAGAATCATATCAATGTGCTATAGCTAAAGAACATTTTTTTGTTACAGCAGTATGATACAGGTTAGTGTTGATTCTGACAGATCTGAGACTTTTTAAATAGAGGGTATAAATTGTACACTGTAGTGCATAAACTGTTACACCTCTGACAGCCATAATATTGGTTTGGTATCAGTCACCACTTCTGTATGCTGGAATTAGTTTTAACTATTTTTAGACTTAAGGATTTATTGTAGAGTGAAGATCTTATGGGTAGGCTAACAGTGATATAACTTGATTGGTACAAATCTCCTAGGAAAATTTTCACAGCACCTAAAAGTGCTACTAGTGAGTCTTAGACAAATTTCTCATTATTTTGGATAAATTAGTTCATACATTTCTTTAAATTACAAGATTTAAATATACAAGGATGTCATTTATTCAAAGGGATTATCTTAATAGGAGCAGTTTCTTGTTAATTAGTTCCTTACTTCCAAAAGGAAAAGTTACTACTGCAGGCACATGGTAATGACAAAGTGTAAGTGCACTGTCCAAGAAACACAAATGATTATGAAAAATGGTTAAGAAAAGTGTACTCAAGTCTGTTGATATTGGAACAGCAATATTTGGTTATGATGCTTCTTTGAAAAACAGTGTTTATAATGTTCTCACAATGTACATCAGCCCAAACAGAAAAATTTACAGAAACTCTAAAAAGATGTTATTTGGGCTATTATAAAATTTATACAAAGGCATAGTGCCAATAAGAGGAGCACTGCCAACTTGAGTTTGTATGAAAATACCTATTTCCTCACAGAGTAGCCTTTAAATATAATGTCTTGAAATAAACTTAAGAAAAAGGAAAAAGAGAAAAAGGAGAAAAAGAGAAAGAAACAGAAAAGTTGTAAGGGTTATTTTCTATCCCTATATTTAGTAGTTTGGGTACAAACATTAGATTAGGAATGGTAATGTCAGGAATCATATTTTTTTCTGTCATTTGTTGGTGCTTGCATATCAGCTTTCAACTTCCAGAGTTTCAGTTTTAGCTTTTGTTATAGATACAACTGAAGGCTCTCTTAAAGAACTTCCGTAAGCCATTTACATATAAAGTCTATCAAAATAATTTAAGTAAACAGTCTGAGACTACGGATTTGTAAGAAGAAAGAGAGAAAATTACTCTGTTTTCTTAAAATGTACTTGTAAAATGACATCTCATGCTTTTCCAACAAAGCATGATTCTCCCCCCTACCCTCCAAATTATTGCATTCCTTTCAGCTCTGCAGTGGAATTTCATGGGTGTGATGAAGGATCATCAGCTATTTAAAATTGTCTGTGCATTTCCTACATATGGGGAAAAAGAATGGCCATGATGACACAAAAGAAAAAAACAAAGCCCAGAATCAAAACTAAAGTAGTTTTAAGAGGGAAAGGTCATGAGATGGGTATGTGTGGTCAAGTAGCCTTCATTACTGCAGAGGTATTATATACTGAGGAAGTGATTTCTACTGGAGCCAGCACTCTGGAGTTAACCTGTGGGTGGAAAATATGCTGCTGCTGACCCATGCTATTTAGGATTCTTACACAGATTTTGCTTGTTATGGAAATTTTAACACAACCATATGTATAAAACCACAGAGAATATTTCTCTACTAAAAGTAACAAAGAAATATAGTTGAACTTGGAAATTCTTGTGATATTTAACAAATAGTAAAATTATTTGTTGTTTTAGATAAATTAAGATGCTTTGTTTGCACGTTTGCTAATTTAAAACTGTGGTTTACAAGGATCAGTCATGCCCATAATGCACACTCTTGTTCATTTGATTTATATTTTAAAAATTTTACTTAAATAGTACCAATACATTTTTGTTTATGTACCACTCTTTGGTTAAGCCTATAATGTCAAAATTACCTACTTGAATATGTACAGCATTTTCCAGTTTCTTTGTTTTCCTTGCTATGCTTCTTGCAATTCTGTACAGAAACCTTGGCACCTCAAACTCAGTGCTCTTACTGCTCTCTTTCTGTTTTCCTATTTGTTTTCTCTAGACATTAGCATTTTTAACATCAGTCATGCCTACTTCTCTGTGTTTGATCTAATTTTTATGCAGTTGTTAATCCCTGATATCTGGATGTAGACTTTCCAAATGGTTAAACATTTGTTATGAAATAAGCTTCAAAAGAGTACTATAAGAAAGAGAAAAAAGGCCCCTCGAGGCCTTCCAGAGCCCCAGAGTCCTTGGAGATTTAGGAAGCCCAGGAAGCCAGACCTGGCTTCATGAATCAATTGCTAGCTGCCTTTCTTGCCAGCTTACATGCAAAATCAGCCTATCCAATGATTCTTGACGCAGGCTGCCTAGTTTCATGTACCAGCTATCAGGAGTTGTTTGGTCCTCCTATAGACACATTACCCTGGAGATCCTGAATGAACTGACATAAATTGCCCTAAGGTACTTAGAGTCTACAAATATAGGAGTCCAGTTTCTGTAAAATGGAAAGCTGAGAAGCAAAGGGAAACTAAGAACATAACCCATATCTTTGTCATTGAGGAGCCTCAGGTCTTAAGTTCCATGCAGAGCAGCTGCCTGAGAGCTTGGAGGCCAAAAGAAGCCAAAAAGCTTAGGAGCTCCTGGAGACCTGGCTTTCCAGCTGTTTGGCAGCCCATCAGGCAAGAAGTCAGGGATTCTGTGAAAACCAGAAGCCAAGCAGCCTGGCAGGCTACTCACCAGCCATCTGGCTGACAAGAGAAAAGATGAAGAGACATGTTGGTAATTTAGCCTGCCTTTCTGCCTGGTTTCTGTCAAAACTTTTCAAGAAGTCGTTGTATTCTTATGGAAGGTTTTGGTTCCATTCCATTAGCATTTTCTGATGGAATACTGTTCCACTGGAAAGTATTTGACCAGCTTTCCTTGCAGTTAGTTTATAATAGCTACACATGCTGGTCAACAGCTTGTCATGTAGCTTCTGTACTGTTAAATTTTACTTGCTAATTGGATTTTAAATACCTGTAAAAAGTTTAAACCCACTCCTCCTCCCATTTTTATTTTTTCATCTTTGTTTTTCTTTCTTCTCCATCTCACTTTTTTTCCTATCTTTACCCTCTCACTTGCCACATGAGACTTCCATAGATTTTAAGGCAAGAAAAGAGCATGGAGATCGTCGTGTCTCATTTGCTGCATAACATAAACCAGAAAATTTCAAGCAATCATTTTATCTAGCACAGAAGCTTTTGATTGAACTGTAACGTATTTTATACTTCATGCTTGTTCAGACTCTGAGTGGTCTGTAATGGTAAGTGGTACATTATGATATGATTGCTTTCTTATATACCGCTCAAATTTATGGAGCGATGCCAGAGTTGCAAGGATATAAGGAATAATTGTTATAACATTTTATTAGTTTGTATTGTCACTGCAGTGACTGTTTACGTAGGCTGTCCTCAGAACATTCCAATATTCCTGTCTTGCATCTCTACAATGTTAAGCTACATAAGTGTCCTGTCCGAGTGGCCAGCTTTACTGGAAACACTGTGATGTTGTTCAGTTTGAGTATGTAAACAGAAGCAGGTCAGAAGTTTTTGAGTCTATGATGTTGGCTGTCCTACACTTGATTCTAATCTTTGGCAGATGTCTGACCTACAATACATTTTAAACTATGGGTAAAATAAAGATGTAGTATACCAACTTCAGGCTCTAGTAATCATGGATGGTAGTGTTTAAATCTGTCTGAATTACAGTACTAAAAATAAAAATACACTTGGCAACCAGCTAAACCTGTCTAATAAGGGCATTAGACCGTTTTATATGGAGCAGTGAGGTTTTGGGGAGCAGCTCTCAGTCATGTACCCTTTTGTCCTTTACTGATCACCTTTTCTCCATAGAAAACCTTGCTAAGGAGGATCATCTCATTCTTGGAAACATTCACTATGGCCTGGAATCTGTGTGAACTGATGCTGGTGGGCATTTGGCCTGCTGATCCATACCCCACCCTCACTTTGGGTTATAGGACTTCCTATTCTGGCAGAGACACTACCCACATTGAGTTCCCCTAGGAATCCACTGGACCTTTACAAAGGCCCTTTGCAAACTTTAACAGGAAGTTCAGGATAGATATAAAGGAGAAGTTCTTTACTGGTAAGGTGGTAAGGCACTGGAACAGACTACCCAAAGAAGTGATAAATGCTCAATCCCTGGCAGTGTTCAAGGCCAGGCTGGATTGAGTCTTGGATGACATGGTGTAATGTGTGGTGACCCTTCCCATGGCAAGTGGGTAGTAACTAGATGATCTTAAAGTCTGTTCCAACCCTAACTATTCTATTATTCTATATTAAAGGTGACTATCTCATAAACATACTAATAATTATAAGAAGAGTATTAGTCACTTATTTGGATTCAATTCAATCCAAAACCAATGGAAACAAAACCTAGCTTTTCCAGTAATTCAAAGTTATCTGTTTCTCATACTTCCATTATTAAAATGCTTTTCAAAATAATCTAATGCAAATCATGACATTGTCTCTACTGTGGCATCAAAGGACTTTGATAGTAGTAGTTTCACTGCTTCTGTGAAAAAAAAAATAGATTTTGGCATTTACTCAGGACTAAACTTCAGTGACAGTTGAGAGGTGGGGAAGGAAATGTAGGTGTAGGCCACCAAACTGAAAAGCAAGGAATACAATAGACAAAAGGACTATTAGAAGTTGCATGAGTGAATACATGGACTTCTTTTTCCCCCCACCGTCTTTTTAGAAAACATGCATTGCATGCTTTCTTAGGCTGTACACTTGGCTAATGGACTTTGCTTTTGTTTCTTGAAACTATGAATAGCAATATATTTGCCAAGTATTTAACTGTGTGGTGATCAAATCCTGAAGAGCCAGGAGTAAAGAACTGTGTTCTCCTGGGCTATGGAGTAGCACTGGAACCATGTTGGAGCTACTCTGCTTTCCCACTCTGGCTTTAGCTGCTTCAGTGGGGTGAAGAGGACAGGAAAATCCATGTTGCTTGTCTGCTGTTGTTTTCCCAACACAAAGAAAATTCATGAGATGTAGTGAGTTAGTCTCATCTTACAAGATGTTTCTTCATCTGTTCTGCTACAGTGGAAGCCTCCACAGCTGTATAGACAGGAATAAAATTAGCCTTTAAATATAAATAAATTGGATTAATGTTACCGTTGAGTTGTTAAATAAGAAAAATTAACAGAAAGTTCGTTATATAAATTGTGTGTTTCCCTTTTATTTGAACAACTATAATATAGAAATTTATCTGTTGCATTTCTTCATTCTGCATTTTAAATTTCAGAGTGCTTTAGGATGCTAAGTGACTCAGTTGGGGATGGAAATGGACGGCTTTCTTCATTGAAGAAGACGTGGTTTAAAGATGACCCTTGATAGCTAAAATTTATTTGCACAGCTATACCATCGCTTTTTTTAGGCAAAAGCAATTCAACTTGACAAATTAGCTTTGACACGTTAAGCTTTTTAAGAAGGTCTAAGAGTAAAATACTACTTGTTTTTAGTGGAGAAACTTTCATCTTTACAAGTGGAGTATTTTTAAAAATAAACACGAAGTGTTTTTGTAATACAGTGTTTGGCTTTAAGTCTTTCATATAAAGAAACCAGTATTCACTTTGGAAAAAATAAGAAAGGAATTCAGTTACAAAAGAATTCAGTAATTCTTTTACAAGAACTGTATGTCTCAAATTTGAAGAATTTTATTTACTTAATGAAAATAACCGCCAAAAAAAAAAAAAAAAACAAGAGAACTCAAAAATCCTGAATATTTTCCTTGTATAAATACTGTGAAGATCAAGTGATTTTTCCAAATCTGTCTCTCTGCAATTATCATAATGTTTTCTGCTCCTAATTAAAGAAAAGGTGTGAAGCTTGTCTATCTTACAGTATTTCTGCTCTTGGCAGAAGCTAATGTAGAAATAAGTGAAAAGAAAAATTAACTGTAATAGTCATGCAGTGATTAAAGAGTAGTGGGATGAGGCTGTTGTGAGTACAACAGGTAACTGTTGACCTCAGAATTCATGCTAGACTTTTTTTTAACTGCTTGAGATTGCAAACTCATCCCTTTTAATGCCATTTTTAAATAAATAACATTTAGCATGCTTTTTGAGGATAAAACCTTGCTGTCTACTAGTTAGAAGACATGGTCTTGTGAAGTCATGGAAAAGTGTGTTATCTCTTCCTGTCTTCTTCAGCCACTTAAAATGTAGTTAAACAATCTGTATTTTCTCATATCTGTCACCTCAGGTTAAATATTATATTAAAAATTATAAAAATTATGAAGATTAAAATGAACATATTTCCTGTTAATGTGGCAAAATGCTCTTCCTCCAGCCTACCCCCCCCTCCCCCCCCCCGTTTTTAGAAACATTTTTATTGCTTCTCTAAATGTTTGCATATGGCTTCTTACTTTGTTTATCTCAGGAAATATTAATGTTAAAACAGAAGCATTCAGCCTATCATTAACACATGCACTCAGATGTGTACAATAACATTATCTGTTTTATTGCTTATAAGTGATTTTATCAACATTTTTATCTATAAAGGGTGTTTCTTGGGCTTTATTCTTACCATACCATTATTTTTCCTGCCTAACTAAAGCTGATTAGCCTTGTTAGGATAACTAATAAGTAAGGTTTCAGCACAAGAAGTAAGGGGAGAAATTACCTAAATTCACTTCAATGCATTTTCCTTTTCTTTCAAGTTGTCGTTTGTATAGCTGTATATGAAGCTGTATTCTAAGCTTTTCAAAATACTGACATTTGTTGAATAACTTCATATGTAATGTGCAGCCAGTATCGGGTTGGAAATGGAACAATTTCACCTTCAATTGCAATAGCAAAATCATGTTATTACCTAATAGCAAACAACCCAGACTTTGAAACAATGCTATTTATATATCTGCAGTGAAGTTTAAGGACTACAGGTAAATATGAATGCTTAACACACACTAATAGCCTGAAATGACAAACCCTTTGTGTTTAGAACTCAGCTTATTACTGCATTTACACAACAATGAATTTAGAAGGTGGAATTTAAAGATTGTACTTTTTCATGTGTGAAACAAAAAAGTAAAAAAATATTTCCAAAGACAAGTTTTATATGATTTTCTTCTCTTATATTACAAAAATAAGTATAGATGAAAATGCCTGAAAGTATCTGGAAACTAAAATCATGGTTTTATAATATGAACAGCTATATGATCATTAATACAAGAATATGCAAAGAACATAGATTCAGAAGAATTAAATCCAGACCTCTGCAATTACAGGCACAATGTTGTATAATTTCTTCTTTAAACATCTTTAAAGTATGGCAATTTTATATAATAAATGCACATCTTTCAGTAAAAAAAAAAAAAGAACCCCAAAACAACACCAGCCCCCTCGCTCCCCCCCCAGCATGAATAGAAATTTACTGTGCAAAGCAAGTATGTGGTTTTGCTAAATGATGCCAGAAAGATTGTATTTGTTGTTTAAATTTCTTTGGGGAAAAAAAAAAATTGTACATAACATAATGGATTTTAAAGCTCTCATTTCAGTCCAACTTTCTCTTCATTGTTCTTCAAATTTCTTGCTTCTTTGTTTTTCTCTTTGTCTTAAACGGACCACCAGACTACACCCACAATCACATTTGGGAAACTTTCCTGACATGTGGTTTCTGCAGTTTCCCTCTGCTTTTCATCACTGTTTGAAGGTTCTGTCCTTGTGTTTAGCTGGTTTCACAGATGATTATTGACGCTCTTTTCTTTTCCTTACTGCTGAATTGTTTATATATTATTCCATCAGTTTAATTGGACTGCACCTCTTTATAAAATGTGGAAAATATAAGCTTGTCAGGAAAGAAGTTTAACAAGTAGGGATATAAACACCTGGAAAAAAAATATGCAAGGTAGAAAAATAAAAAATGTACATACTAGTTCATGAAGATGGGATACAGATTATCCTATCTCTTCATGAAACATCTTTCAAGAGCATGAATAATACACAGATATCTGAACTATGCAAAAAGCAGAATCATTTTAATATATAGCAGGGCCCCTTTTAGCTCTTAGACACTTCTCTGTAAAGTTTACCTGTTGAACAGAAGCCTTTGTCATTTGTTGAACTGTCATTTAGACAGAAGGTAATGAACATGTTTGTAGTAACTTTTAAGGAATTGAGGTAAATGTAAAATACCTTATTTTCTTTCCTTCTCCTGTATCTAGTCATGTTACACTCTATCCCTCTAATATGTATATGTAAGAAATTTCTGTGTAGCAGTCTTTTTCTGAAACCCATTATCTACCACCTTTGGTCAAATTTTAATATGTCAAGACAGACATGAAAACTGATTCTGAGAAATATTTTTTTTATTCAGGTGTTTGTAGATACATTTACATTGTGGTATGCATGCGCTAACAATGACAGAGACACATTTATGTTAGCATATTCATGGGAAACACTGTAAGCCCACCTCCTTTTACATGTAGTTCACATGGTAGTAGATGTGGAAGAGCATTGCCTTTCCTTCTCTGTTCCTCTCAGTTGCTTTTCTGGGTCACAAAACTGTATTGTCCTTCCACATAACCATTTAGATTTCTAGAAGGAATGCTGGTATATGTTCATTCTAGGTTCTATAGGATTTCAGCATGAAGTTTGCTCTTGGGTCCTACTCTTTTCGCACATGCTTCACCTTCTGGTTTTGATTCTCACTCTGTATGGCTTTAACCTCTCCCTTCCAATCTCAAGAATTGCACTGCCTGTGGTGGAAAATATTTTGTTCTTGATGGGCCTACCCACTGCTTGTCCTTTCTGTGAGAAAGAAACATCACAGCTAAGAGCTCTTTATAGCATTTAGACCCAGAACTAAAAATGGTGAACTGCATCATCCTCTGGAATTTTTGTTTACCAAGTCCATGAACCATCTGATGGATTTGCTCAGCAAAGCTAACACAATACAGTTGGACACTACTCAGTTCATAAGTCAGCCCCCAAAAGAAATAAATAGAATCAAAACCATTCTTGGTCTCAAGGTCACTCCCTAGCCCTAGGAAAGTTCATACTATCCAACTTTGCACTTTCATGAAGTCCTAAGACCTCTCAGTCCAAAGAAATTCAGGAGAGTGTTTGGTAGTTTTTACTGAAAATTTTCCTATTGACCTGTTGAAGGAAGCAGATGAAAATAAGTCCACTTGCAGACCTTCCTTTCCATCTCTGCACATTTACCATCACTGATGTGCACAGGCTAAAATTCCTTTTACAAAGTTACTGCTAGCCATTTGGCCAGTCAGTTTTACTCTTTTTCCAGTGTAGGAACAGTTGAACACCAGGCCATCCAATGCCATCTACAGGTGTGCCACCACAGTGACACCAAGAATCTTCTCTCACCTATTCCTGTTTTGAATATCCTTTTTGAAGAGTATGATTTGGGCTCTACTGGCATACTTTTAGTAAATAGTTCCATAAAGATTAGATGACCATCAAAAAGCCCCTGAAATTCTTGCCCACAGTGGTTTCTGACTCATATCTATTTTATAATCAATAGTCCATGTGCTTAAGTCTTGTGTTTTTACAGAAAACCTTAAGTTAGCCATAATTAAGTCATTTGCTAGTTTCTATATTCATTGGACAAAGTACTTCAAGAGAACCATTCATCTTTCCAGATCCACATCTGAAAGGTTGAAAATATAGCAAAAAATGCCAGGCTGGATTATAGATTGTATAAAGAAGTCGTGATAAAACACAAATACCTATGCTTAGCATAGAGATCCACTCAACTAAAGTAAAGTAACTGATAGGCCCATTCAAGTAGAAATAGTGATTTTTCCTGATGACATTGGAATACTTGATATCCTCAGGTTCGGCACTTGAAGTTCCATAGAATCTTAGAATAGGTAGGATTGGAAAGGACTTTAAGATCATCTAGTTCCAGCCCCCTACCAGGGATGCCTTACCCTAGACCATATTGCCCAAGACTCTGTCCAACCTGGCCTTGAACACTGCCAGGCATGGAACATTTACAACTATTTGGTAAGTGACTATGTAACTTAATCAGTTAAGAATTTGTGCTTAAACAAAACTTAGAGTTATTCCCACATGCTTGTAAGGGTACATGAAGTACTGTATGTTGTGTGTCACTTTATCAGGTGTTGCCAGTTCCTCTTTGCTTGGGGCAACAAAATGGATTCCACACCTGTTAATTCAGTCTCTCACTGCCAAAACTGCTGGTTTTCTCTGTTTTACGCATTGACATATAAACATGTGCTTGATAATTTGAGTTCAATAATAAACACAAGACTGTGAGACCAGTCAGTGATCTGTCAGAACAAAGATTCACTAACACAGTATTGTTTCTCATGCTAGCCCATAACAAAGTAGTCTCATACTAAGTCTAAGGAAAGGTAGAACAGGGCAAACTTGTAGCTATGGTTTCCTCACCAGGATGCTCTTCTACCTTCAAGAAATCTGTGACTCAGGAGCTTTCCAAATCAGAGAGAATACTTTTATACTGAATAACTGATAATGGATTTTTTCCCCCCTATGAATCTGTCTAGTTAATTTGGTTAATTTAATAATGTCTAAACTTCTAACAGCCACTGCAATCCAGCTCCAAGGACTTCAATACCTCAATTATGCTTTGTTTGAAAATAACTCTGTTTCATTCCGAACATGCCACCAGCTGATTTCATCTGATGCTCTCAGTTCTTATCCCAGAATAGAGATCCTTGTGTGTTCTTTCAATTCTACTCAAGATTCTATATGCCTCTATCATACCTCTTCTTGTTTATCTTTTATTACCTTGAATGTCCTAGTTGGTTAGTCATTCCTTCTACAGATCAGTTCCCTATCTTTGATTATTCTTGTTGTCTCTAAGCCTTGTCTAATTTTACTGTAACTTTTTCAGGATGGAAAAAGTGGACCACATCTGCATTCTGTATTCAGGATCAGGAGTTTGTGTCCTTTAGTCACATTTTGCATTGATTGTTCATACTCTGAGGTGCACCATGGTTCTCCCACAGTTGTCATGACTTCTGTAACCTCCCCTCTTAAATATTCCTAAATACTCATTGGCATGGCTACCAGAAAATAATCTTACCACTCCTTTGTTTTAGCTGTCAGACTTAATATAGGAAATAGAAGACATTACGAGAGCCTAAACAGGGGTGTCGCTGCTTTAGATGTCCTAACGTATGCATGGCACCCTTCAGGCCAATGTAATACAGCAGATAAGGGTGATTTGCACCATTCTGGAGTGACAGGTTGAGGCCATGAAGAATACCTTGCTTAAACATGACACTTGTGGTATCTAAAGTCACACTAGATAATCTTTATTTAAGCATTGAATTTCTGCCTACCTGGTGGTGTGTAAGACAGTCTAACTCTTCTATGTCAACTAAGAGAGCTGTGTTCTGTATTAATCATATTTCTTGGTGAATGAAGCACAGCAATAACTTCAGTTGTGAATATATCGTGCCTGTCTCTTTTTTGGCATTTGCGTGTATGTACAGATTCAATATTTAAAAATAATTTCTCTTTTCGTTCTCATTAAGGATGCTGGGGAAATGGTTCGATCTTTTGTTGGTGGCTTGGAACTGATAGTTAATTTGCTAAAATCAAAGAATAAAGAAGTTTTAGCAAGTGTATGTGGAGCTATTACAAATATAGCTAAAGATGAAGAAAATTTAGCTGTTTTAACCGATCATGGAGTCGTCCCTCTGTTGTCAAAACTAGCTAACACAGTAAGTAACATCTAAACATATTATACTAAGTATATGAACTTCTTATGACAGATTGCATTATACCCAACTAAAAAGTTACGACAAAAGCTGAAGATTTTGTATCAGCTGCAAGGAAGAGTTCTATGTAGCTGATGTGCTTTAGGCGTGAAAACACTCTGTGGCTGGTACTAAAACTGCTTTGGAAGATGAGCTTAATTTTAATAGCCCTTGTTGCTTAGTACTACTTGTAAGAGGTGCAGCTGCTGTATGGAAAAAGCACAAACGATTGAGAGAGCAATAAATCTGAACCATGCAAAGAATCTCAGTGATGGGTCTGTATGTTAAATTTTAATGCCTAATTTCCAGTCAGCCTAAAAGCACCTTTGAAATAATATAAAAATTCACACTTCCTTTAGAGATAATAGTAAGGGACTACTAGCTCCATGCCTTACAGCTTTCATCAGTTTTTAATTCTATTGCATAGGATGCCTTAAATATGTTTGAGAAAGCAATTCTGGTTTTCTAAGAAATTCTTGTTATATTATGTTGTCTTTAATGTATTAATTTTTTTTTACTTTCCTCAGAACAATGACAAATTGAGACGTCACTTAGCAGAGGCCATTTCCAACTGTTGCCTATGGGGGAGAAATAGAGCTGCCTTTGGAGAGTCCAATGCTGTAGCTCCTTTAGTACGTTACTTGAGGTCAAATGATCCATCAGTTCACAGAGCTACAGCTCAGGCTTTATATCAGCTTTCAGAGGATCCCAACAACTGTATCACCATGCATGAAAATGGAGTGGTGAAGGTGAGGTGGAATTTTTTTCTTATTTGTAGTTCAGATAATCAAAGGGGCTTGGTATGGTCAAGAGAAGAGATCTTTAATTTGAAATAGTTCTTGAATACAGCTGTGTACGTCACATTTTCTGAGCTTCATTCTAAAAATATTTGGTCAAGTAATGAATTAGGGAACCATATTTTAGTGCTAAAGGTACTATAGTTAGGTGATTTTTGGGAATGTAAATATGATGTGGACATTCACCTCTATAATGCATGACTCTGATCCGATCAGTAGTGACATCCTGGCAGTGTTCAAGGCCAGATTGGGTGAAGCCTTGGGTGCCATGGTTTAGTGTGAGGTGTCCCTGCTTATGGCAGGGGGGTTGGAACCAGATGATCTTAAGGTCCTTTCCAACCCTAACTATTCTATGATTCTATGACATCAATTACATCGGCATTTTGTTATTCCCAAGAGACTTGTGCAAAAGAAGTTGGGTTATCTTAAAGGATAGTTTCCTAGTGTGGCACTAGGTCACTTAGGAGCAGCAAGTAACTGGATCTGGGGACAAAGCAAGATAGAATAATACAAAGGCTTAATTTACATGCAGTTGTTTAAATTAATTCTGCATGTACTTATAAGAATTCTTATTTTAGTGGTTACTTATGAGCATCTTCTGCAAAGACCTTACTTTAGAAAGAATTTTTCTCTCAAAAAGATTTGTTTAGCAAAGTTTTATCTCCCTAGTTAAAGTCAGAAGAATTATTCCTTTGGCAGAGGAGAGGTAAGGATTATGGCCTTAGAGGTGGAGATGATAGGAGTTATTAATTTTCATAAATTTCCTGAAAAATTCACCATCTTACAGACTTTTCATTTTACTTTGTGTTCAGGTAAACATATTGAAAGTAAGAGTTGACTTACGATGCAGTGTTGTTAATGTTGAATTTATGCCTGCAGTAATGATAGTGCACTCTATTGTGAGCAGTTCCAATGCTGGCACATTGATATCATGCACAGAAAGTCTGATGCTTCGGGGAAACATTTCCTCTGCATGAATGACACAGTGGCTAAGAGCTTGCACAGCTCATCAGAGACTTTCTCAAAGCATCATACTTTCTGACCATTCACTGAGAATATGTATATACATGTTTCTGACCAGAAAACCAGGAATAAAAACATATAAAGTCAGTCATTTCAGCCAGATTCTTGTATTTCACATTTTGCCACTGCTGCAAACAATATTTGCTAATCATAAAACAACAGGTATATGCACACAGTTGTGAGAGAAAAAGTGTTCCAATTTTTTACCTAGTTGTAACTGCACTCAAAATACATTCAGTTTTCTCAAGTGAGGGTATGTAACAAAAAGGGTGAGAAATAACTGGTGTATATCAGTTGCCATGTGAAATTCTGAGTAGCTAAACACGGTGATTTTGGAGGAAGTTTAGAAACACAGTTTTATAAAGTTTTTCATTTATGTTCAGTTCCATACTCAATGTTCTTACGACTGTGAATGAAACAATGGTTATGATCTGTGACAGATGGATCAATGCTTTCTTTCTTTCTACCAAACGCCAGAAAACATTTCCTCTTTCTGAAGTAAAAATTCATGGCTATGCTGGAAAAGAGATTTGTATTTTCAGAGACCCTGTAATGACATGTGGGACACTAGAAAGCAGGAGAAATTTTTAGATATCAGACTAAGGGACTGGCTTTGACCTGAATTCAAAATTGGCGATAGCTGTCTGCAGTCTAAGGGAAAAGAGAAATCCAGTGGGGGATTGACAGTTTATAGCCAAGATAAGTATCAGTACTGGGCAATGTTCTTCACATTTGGAGTCTGTCACAATTAGAGGGAATCAAAAACGGAAAAGTCACAGACAGCTGGAAGCACCCAGCCATTACCAGATTCTTCATAGAAACATCTGAAATTCTCTCTTAAAATGTTGCTGTTGAAAAAGAACAAAAGTTGTCCACCTGACTGCTGCTGAAGCCTTAGAACAATCAAGCTTGCTCATGAAAATTCTCCAACTATCCACTAAAGAGCACAGGGTTTTTTATAGGGATGCTCTTTTGAGACGAATTTTAGAAAGACTGTCCTGCCAGGCACACACAGATGAGGAAGTGCAACTACTTTAGTAGTGAAAAAATCAGTCTAAACATGTTTTAAAGGAAGAATTGAAGTCACCTGAGGATCCTGAAGGAATATTTAAATAATCGTCCTAGAGACCATGTCATTGTGTCAAACTAATACTAATCACTAATATCAGTGATTCTGTGTGTCACACTTTTTCTTGGTTATATCAGCAAGCTATAAATTGGAATATGCTTCTGAAGTGAGTGAGTGAGGATAGTGGTGTGCATAGGCATTTATGAAATTTCTCATACTATACCTTCTAAAAGACTTCAGATATTTAAAAAGATTCAAAGTGTATATACAAGTGAAAAACATTAAACCGTTTATCCCTGGTCATTCTTTGCAAATGAAGAAAGATGAAAGATAACATATTGTGGAAGTTAATTTCTGATTTCTAAGTAATATGAAGGATTTGGTTTTGTGGAATATCATTATTATTTTTGTGTGAAGGCCTGGGGAGTTTGAATGACCTCATCCCCTACAGAGTTTAGGCAAGTCTTCTATTAGGAAGCTATTGAGACCTCTGCAGAGAATATTAAGTAATGAAAAAAGTAAGAACAAGGGAAAATAAGCACCTGCAGTCAGCCTGTGGAAGAACAAAATTCATTGAAGTCATAGTTGATCTTACCTTTAAATGTTTACATTGTGGACATGCCAATCTGCAATAGTCACCCAAATTCTTAATAACGGTCAAGGAAGAGGAATAGATTCTTCACTGTGTTTCACCTTTTCTAATTTTGACATTCATGCAAAAGTAAGGCACTTCAGCCACTACTGGCAGTATTTTCTGGTTTCCTTTGGCTATCATGGGAGTGCAGGTTCAAAGTTCAGATCTGCACCACTACATTGTAGGTATCTATGTTTAATAGGGTGAATTCCATCCCAAGGCAGTGGAGAATATGTTTAAATGAATATAGAGTCCAGTTCATTATTAGATAGGAATTACAGAATTCTGAATAATAGTGCAATACGAAAGAGCTTTTAAAAAAAGTTTATTGTTTTTCCAGAAAAATACAGATGAGATGCATCTATATGTTATGATCGTGATGAAACATGATCTGCCCAGCAGTAACTGAAGCACACTTTGAACATAATCTAATGGAGTCAGATGTTTTAAATTAGTGAATCTAGCTAACTTCGAATCCAGGGATTCCAAAAAAGATCTTTGTAGTATTAAGGATGTATTCCTTTCATCTAACTTTAGCCACTTTTAGGTATGGAGTTTAAAGTAGTCTACAACACCTTCTGTAGTTAATGGAAAGAGAAAAAGGAACTGCAGACTTGTCCTAGATAGATGCCCAAGATATCTGGAGGGAACAGACTTATGAAAGTGTCTAGTTTTCTCCACTGGGTAGAGAAAGGACCTGGGTGACTAGCTCAGACTAAACAGCTAGCTTTCAGACACCTGAATTTAAATTAATATCCTTCTGAATGTTGTTTTTCAACAAGCTTGCTGTACAGGGGAAGTTGTAGGGCTGGAAGAAAGGTAATGCACCAATACTTAAAAAGCCTAAATAAGATGTTAGTCAGGTACACTGGACACTATTCTTGTGATAACTAATTGTGGGTACATACATTATAAAATTTTAATGATCTAGTCTGACTAGCCTTGCTCATACAAACCAGAGACATTGCTTCAATTTATTTCTGTTTGGAATAGAGTATATCTTTTAGGAAAACACTGACTCTTTACTTAAAAAATTCCAGTGATGGAAAATCCAATAGAGCCATCATAACTTGTTCCAGTAGTTAAATACCTTCCCCATAAAAACATTTGCACCTTATTTGTAGCCTAAGGCTTGTCTAGCTTTATCTTATGCAATTAAATGTATGATACTGTTGCTTGGTAAACTGGAAAGCCCTACATTGTTGCTACTCTCATACACATTCTTATTAAGATCAAATATTTATCACATTGTATTCTTTTTAATTAGTTAAGTAAGTGTAATCTCTGATGGAAATCTTTTTAATTCTTTAATCATATTTGTATGTCAGTTCTGATTTTTAATTTTTGAACTTCCCTTTTGGACTGAATTTCAACATACTTCAGAACAGAATTTGGTATTCCAGTAATATCTGTATGAATATTTAAAACAGGTAAAATAACTTCCATATTTCTATATAAGCTCTGTTTGAACTTCAGAGATTTTCATTATTCTGTTTGGCCACAGTATTGCCCTTAAAGTTTATGCAAGACCAGCTTTCTACTTTGATTTACATGTCTTTTTGGAAACTCTTCCCCAGGTTAGACATTCGCATGCTATAATATTGGCCTTCATAGGCAGGGTTTAAAATTAGATAATATTGTTGATGTAAATCACCAGTGAAATGAGACCTTGTGATATGTCAATTTTTTTTTATTTATATATATATATTTTTTTTTTGGTCAGGAGACTTTATAAAAATCAGATGAGTTTGTTCTCATTTTTGCAAGAATAATTAATGATTTAAAAGCAGCCACAAAATTTATTTAAGCATTTTATTGTTTTAGAGAGGAAAATTTTAAGGAACCAACTCATTGACTCTTTTTGTACTGCCTTTAAAACTACATATTGCTTCTCCACAATGGAGTATTCCAGGTTGAGCAGAGATAAGATTCATTACACACAGACGCTCCTTCACAACTGAAGTTTTTCACTGGCTGAGAAAGTGATAAATACTTTTGAATTATGTAGACACAAATGGATTAAGGCCTGCAAAAAGAATATCAGTGTCTTTGATTGCAAAAAATGAAACTAAAAAAATGCTTTTTCTGCTTGCCAATGAAATGATGTATTTGCAAGTACCTGTACATAACAATTCTAAAGTATTTATGAAATCTTCCCAGTATCTCATATGAAGATTTTTTGATGTTCTGACTTAAAATCTGTGCTCAGACTCTGAACTAATTGAATAATAAAAAGTAAAGGTATAGTTTTTTCTATTTATTAATTTATTTTTGTGTAATGTGGTGATACATAAAGCCATTGATCACAGATAGGTAGCTCACTTTGCTGGGACAGATGTATACTTATAAAGGAAGAACACTCCAGAAAACTTTAAATTAAATGTAGCATACAACAAGACATAGGTGAATAAACATGAATGGAGCGGTAGAGTAAAAAAATAAAATACTTGTATTATTGATCATATTTCATAGCTCAAGCAAACCAATTACTGTTAATTCATAGCTACAACTCAATTATAATAAGTAAAACATAAACACCAAACATTGACTGTAAGTTTATTGTGAAAACCAACTGGATAGTGCCACTCACCCCGACTTTAAAGCATTTATACCATATGGGAATCGTAACTGGTGCTGTTGGGAGTTTTTTGTGTGTATACGTCTGCTGAAGACTACACAAAGCCAGAGTAAATTAGCCTCTATTGAGCTCTGCATTGTTTTGAGCTGCTTTTAGTATCTAACCAAGTTGTTTAAAGACAGTATTGCTGTGGTGTGCTATGAAAAAGTCCATTTTCTCACGTTTTTATTCCATTATACATACAGAATTATTTTGGGGCTTGAGGAAGCATTAACTTAATGATTACACTATATATCTGGAATATCAGATCAGATTTTCCATTCACTTTCTGACTTTTCTGATATTGAAAGTGTCTATCCAACCTACAAGTGCGTAAAATTGATCTTTAGCCTTACTCTGTGGTCTGCTTTATTGAATTCTTTGCACAACTTCAAAGTGCTCCATTTTCTTAATGTTACGAACTATTAATAGATGTCTTCTAGAATATCAATTGTAGCTTATAGGAACTTCACTGAGGATGCAGAAAGCCTAATTTCCAGTGCTTGGTACAATAACGCAGGCAATGCAAACACTCGTGCTCCTAAGAATTGAACTTGATTTGTATTTTCATGCATTTTAATATATATATTTTTTAATTAATCCATCAGATTTGTTCCTGTCTTCTCGTCAGTCTATAATGTCAAGAGATGCATGAGGTTTTTTTCAGTCTGTGTTTTGTTTGGGTTTTTTTTTTTCTGGGGGAAGGGGGCAGTGAAGGTTATAATGATTTTCTGAATCTATTTTAAATTCATAATAGGTGTCCATGTTTTTTTGAGTTCTGTTCTTAGTGGCAGAAAGGTTTATCACATGTAGGCTGTTCCATTCCTCCTAATCTAAGATATAAAAACAGCTGGTTTAACCATGATTTATGGAAGTTATTGTAAAATGTAGATTTAATATTTGGAGAGTTCTTTTATACTTTATTATAATGACTGTATTAAAAATATATGTTGTGTATTTTATTGTGCAGAGCTTACAGAATAGTGTTAATTGTTTGCTAAAGTCATAAAAAGAAGTTTTAGCTAACCATTTGAGGTGAAAAGACTTCATAAGACCATATTTTTGAAATAAATACCCTGGCAGTGTTCAAGGCCAGGTTGGGTGAAGCCTTGGGTGGCATGCTTTAGTGTGAGGTGTCCCTGCTTATGGCATGGGGGTTGGAACCAGATGATCTTAAGGTCCTTTCCAAACCTAACTATTCTATGATTCTATGATTCTATGAAATAAATAGATGTGAATTACAAAATATGGATGACGATTGCTATTTTTTTTCTACTAAACACATTCTACAAAAACCCTTTTTTCTACAAACTGTATATATATGGATTTTAGAATATAAAATACAGAAGTACTGGTGCCTTCTCTTTAGGAGTATTTACCTGAGGTTGGTTGTTTTTTGTGGGAGGCCTTTGGTGAGAACAATGAATGCAGAATATAGAGTTTTATGTTATGAAGTAAAGTTTAAGATAAGATCTTTATAAATCAATCCAAAATATTTTGTATAATGTCTCTACAATAATACTATCAGGTACAATGGTATGTATTTGCATATTTACATTTTCATATTTGTATTTTAAGTTTAGAAGAACCCACTTGTTAGCTGCCATGGTTGGCTCTATTCAGGTTCCACAGTTCAGTCTGTAGATACAGCATTTGGCACGTGCCCCAAGCTGATGCCTGTTACTTTTTGTAAATTAGCTGTTACAGTTCTTGGATGTCAAGAAAGAGGGCACTAGATGGCAAAATTTCTGTATGCCTGTTGTCTACAGGAAGTTTGCCCAGTCTCTTCACCCACAAATACATAGATCACATCATACTTTTACATTTCAGATATAAAATGTTCCATGAACTAAGTCCAATACTGGCATATTTTGTTTGATGTCAGAAGGATTCATGAAAAGTGACAGTGTTACACCACTGCAATTTCTGTTGTGTTAGCAACTGGCAGGTGTGAACATTTTCCTTACGGTTTCAGCTCCAGAAAGTAGAAACCAGTAAGCCTTTACCTTCATAATAAGCAACATTTCACCATTCATAAAGTAGGCATACTTACATGTAAAACATTTTGCTTTTGCACAGTTGCCAAAGGTAATGAAGTTTGGCTTCAGTGTAGATTAAGCCTCAGACTTCAAATTGTTTTTCAAAATTTCACGTTACTAAAGTTTATGATACATAGCAAGTGTTCTGTTAAAATCTGGCTGATCCTGAGCCTAAGCAGCCTAAGGGAGATCAGCTTATCTTTGCCCAAATACTCTGCTTCAGAATACCTCTAATTTAGTAACGTTTGGATAACAAACCTAGAGGCTGGCATAAAGCTCCTCTTGGCACATTTTAAACATCTTTTAGTCTTATAAAAAGAAGCTTGTCCCACTAAGCTGTAGGTTTGTTGGAGCTGCTTAACAGTAGCTGTGGCCTGCAGCTCTCTCAGTGATAAATGAGCCGCTTCAAATAAGTGCAATTGCAGCCAACTGTACAGAAGGAATCATTAAAAAAAAATTTTACACAGACATTTTTGAAGCTTAGAAATGCACAAACAAAGTGTGTTTAACAGAAATATATGCTGCTCCTTTTAATGGAAAAGATTGCTACTGGCTAAGTCTGCCAGCTTCAGTAGGTGTGCCAAAAAGCCAAGGAATCTGGCAGAGTCCATAGATAGCAGTTCCATCTTTCATCTATATTTCTTTTCTGTATTTATCTTGCTTTAGAAAATGCAGAGAATGTCTTTTCCTTCCGACTTGGCACTATTTCCAAACCACAGAAACACGCAATTGTTTAGCTCCCTGCATCAGCCTTACCCTTGTGACTATGTGAAATGTTTCTTTCTAATTTGGCAATAATAAGAAAGCTGAATGTTAAAATGTTGTCATCTTTATGGAATAGTATTTTAGCTAAATTGTGAGATATTAAAATTAGTTTTCTTAATTGAGAGATATTTGGCTTAATGCACAAAGGCAGAATGCCAGGTAATTATTTTTGGCATGCAGCTGATCAAAAATAGGTTCCATCTATGGAAGGAGCTATTCAAAGCACACATACACATATATATGTATACAGATGTGTAAATAGAGGTTGAACTGTCACTCAGAAGTCCTTAATGTACCGAATTATGCATTCATTATTGCCATCTATAAAAACTTTTTTTTTCCTTCTTCCTGTAGAATTAATCACCAGTTCAAATTGGCTTCAAGCCCTAGTCATTGTAATCTCTTTTATGTCGCCATTTCAAAGAGCACTCTGTGGTGTCTTTTAAGTAATAAGGCACATCTTATTGGTGTCACTTTCAAGGTAAAGATGCTAAGGAAAAGTCCATTTGCAATGTGTACATTATGGGATGGGTTCTAAATTAATGTCCCTGGTCAGTGTTCTGTGCTTTGGCATAAAGTCTAAAGACCCGACAAGGCTGCCAGACAGCATGAGGCTGGTGAGTATTCTGTCCTGAATTTGCTCATTTTATCTCTGCACATTATATCTGTGCAATCTGCATAAATCCAACAGCTATTAGACTAGATTAGCTCCATTGCAGAATTCCAAAGAGGGGCACTTACTGGACTCCAGAGGCATTGTAGGCTAGCAGAGTGTGTACGCATCTAAAGAAGGTGTGTCATACTTTTGTACCAGATTTCCTGGACATTCACTATACAGAAAATATTTTATTAGTCTTTTGCTTCTCAAAATATTTCGTCTTTTCATCATTTGTATAGTCTGCTCATGTGCAATAATCCTATTGCTATTTGGAAGTGTGGAATTGACCATGCTTGGATTTTAAAGGAGCACTCAAGAGCACTTTTCACCAAAATCTCTTAAACTGCTATGCTGTAAGTAAGTGAAGTCATAAGAAGGATAAATAACTGATTTAAAATGAGAAATCCTAGCGTAGGAATTAGGATCAAGTTTTGAAGCTATTTTGCCATTAAGTATTCCATAAATGGAATAACATGAAGGATAGTGAATGGTGAGGTTGCAAACTTTGCTGATGATAAAGGTCTTCATGGTAGTCAGGATGATAGCCAATTGCAAACTGCAATTCATGATGCTGACCCATGGAGGTCAAATCTCCTGTGCAAGTATATCATAACTCAATGCAAAGGTTTCACCTTTTGTGAAAAAAAAATGGATTTACTACTCTGGGCAGTACCGCACACTACATGTGCAGCAGATGCAAGGGGACTGCCAGTAACTATCTGTTAGAACTGAAAGATGTCTATGTATTTGGGCAAGGCAATAAAGTCTTCACAAATAATTTGGATAGAAAAATGTAACACAGCTAGGGACACCCTGAATCCCTGACTTTGATCTTGGTTTTGCTACTGATCAATCTTTCTGCTCTTTTTATCATAGTCCAGAAATTCTTATAAAAGTTGCAGTTGAATGTAGGAGTTACTTTTATATTTGTGTTGAATTACTTGGGAGCTGGGGGAAAACTGCTACTCTCTTTAATTCTTTAGCATCACAAATACGTATAAGGGACCTGTATTTTGAGAAAACACTCTTTGACAAATGCCAATATTCTGCACAAAGGAAGGGATGTTAAGTTCTTCAGTTGCATCGTGAGTCAAGCATGTGATGCACTGTTTTCTTGAAAAAGTAGCCTCTTTGACTTGGGAATTGATGAAAAAGAGTGTACATTCCTTGTGTAGGAGTAGTGCTTTATCTTACACCAGCTTCCACATATTGTTATAATTAGGTGGTGTACTCACCCAAGAATGTCCATTGTTGTGAAATAATATTTGGAGTAGCTACTTAACTAACCTTTCCAACTATTTCATCCTACCTGAGATACAAAGTAACCTCCATGTTATTCATGTTTATTATTTAATATTCTATGTTTTGAGTATTAATCATGGTTCTTTTTACCTTTTGCAGCTAGAAGGCCCACATGGTATTTTTGTTTCTATATTAAAGCAGAGCTGCATGGGTTTAGGAAATCGATTTTCACATCTTCCCCCGCATGCTTTAACCAGTTTCAGAGCTTTTATACATGTGCTACAACCTCCACTTGCCCAAGCACAACTATAACCTTGTTTTTATAAAGCTAAAAAAGCACCGCAAACGAATAAGCCAAAAACATTCCCAAAACTTGAAGCTTGGAATTGAAGTTGAGCAATTGCTCAATAAAAAAGGTGAGGAACAGACTTTAATCAGAGGAAATTTTTAAATTTAGCTTCTATTAGTTAATAAGGAAGCAGATGAAGGCCTCCAGTATTTCCTGCCTGGCATACGCAAGTCAGGCAGGCAGGTATTATTATTACTTGCTTGTAGGCTACACAGTGCCTTTAGGAATCTCTGATCTCATAAAGCTCCCAAAATCCAGCAGCCACTCGAGCAGGTTGTGGCCAGAACGAGTCCTCCAGTGGTGATGTGGGGATGTTTTGCTTATTAAAAAACAACAACAAAAAAAAAAGTAAAAAATGTATCTCCTCTACAGAGAATTCCATGCAAATCACAAATGCTTTGGATGAATATGACCTGAATAGAGTACTAGTTCAAGCCACCCCTCATGTTTTAATCACCAAAACCCAAACCATTTCTTTGTCACAGAAAGTGGTCATGGGTCATGTGTTTTTCCACAACACAGACTTTAGAAAAGCACATAAATTTCTGTTACTAGTAAATATACTTTATGGCCCTCTGTTCATAAAGAAATGCTCAAATGACTCAGATATTTGGGTTGACTATAGGAAGTTGACTCCTCAGTATAAAATAATTTCTTACGTTTTTCTCTATTAAGAAAAATCCAAGCAGTCTGACTGTCTTGAAAAGTAACTTCCACTCCATGTCCATTGTTGCTTTCCCTTTTTTCTGGTATCACATATTTAATTCTCTGATATCATGCATTTAAATCTAAGTAAATAACAAATATGAACTAATGTGTGGGTTATACACAGATCTTTGCCCATGAGCAGCCCCCGCTTATTTCTTGCCTCATCACATTCAAATATTCATATTTGTATGAATAAAGCTGATCTGTGTTCATACCATCTATACATTTATTTATACTATGTTCTAATTGAACATTTTCTATTACATTTACTAGTCTAAAAACAGACTATAAGGTGAACAATACCACTCACTCATCTTTCAGTTTATGTAAATATATGCACTGTTACCACCCACAAATCTAAAACCATGAGATTATGGATCAGTCTTCTTGCATGCCACAAAAAAACACAAACCAACAACCAGCTTTAAAATACCCTGACTCCTTATTTGAAATAAATGCTAGTGTACAGACCTACAGTGAGAACATCCTGCTTCTATCTGTAGACTTTGATATGTAATGTTTACAAGCAAAAGCACCCCACTGGTTTTGCTTACAAGTGATCATATGTAGGCAGAAAGACAGACATTTGGACCATTGGACCTAAAGCTGTATTAACTTTAAAGATCAAAATCAGCACTTGGAATTGAATGCAGAAGAGAATTTTAAGTCTGTTCACACATACCAGTAGATTTAACATACTTTTAACTTACCACTGCAGTCAGATTTTGTACCCTGTTCTAGGGGTAAGATGCAACTTGAGATAAGTATTGCAAGATTTGTCACTAGTCTGGGAACCATGGTGTCTCTTTGCTGCAGTTCAGTGTTTTCTTCGAAGACATACTACTTACAGTGCGTTTCAGGAATATCAGACAAACCAGAGCAAAAAATGTGCTGTTTTCATGGTATTGCTGAGACACTGAGCAGAACCCCTCAGTATGCGAATGGACAGCTTAAACCTCCTTGTTTTCCTCTGACTTGCTGCTGATAGTTTGCTTGCAAGTGCAAACTTTTTTAACTTTTATATAATCTTCATATGACTGTAAGAGATAGACAAAATGATAGTATTCATATTGATAGTAACATTAACAAATGTGGAAAAACAAAACAGAATTAGCAATTCTTCCTCAATTTCCTACAGTACCTCTCAGTAAAAAAATGAAAAGCAAGGTAAAAGCCATGCCTCTGTAAAATGAAAATAAAGCAAAGTGTGAAAAAGGAGATAGAAATACAAAGAAAGGCTAGCAGCAATATAAGGGAAGGATAGTCCCCAGCCTGTTATTGGGTCAAAGCAAATTGTGAAAGGAAAGGAACATGCACGACACATTTACTGCTTCAAATGTCCACTATGCAGTAAGTAAGCAGGCTCCTGTTTTAATCCTAATAAAATTAATTTATAGTGAATTGAAAAAATCTTTTAAAAAATGTCATTCCATTGACATTGCAAAAAAAAGTTCTTTATTTTCTCTATCCCACCAAAACCCTTTTATATGTTAATCTTCTTTTGAAAACTACAATGAAATAAAAATAAAATAGAGAAAGTGGTTCAAATAAAAATATGCTGTAATACCCTGGTCTTCATCACTTCTGGATTATCAGATCTGCCTATTGTTCTTTGTGGGATGAACTTCATATCCCATAAGACTTTTTACACATTGGAATGTTCATGATGGTTGGATTCTTTCTTAATATCACACCGAACATCTTACAGCTGAATGTAGATTTGAACTGTAAGGATTCCAATTGGTTACATATAACTGTACCTTTTAAAGATTAGAAATACTTTTGATTACGAGTTTCATTTAGCTACATTATCTTTGTATGATATTCTGTATTTAGTTAGATTTACATCTGAAAATGTTATAAATATCCTCTAAAGTCCTATAAGTAATGCATTGAGATGGGATAACCTTTCAACTTAGTGTATTTTAAACTGGCCTGCAAGTTTACATTTTTTATACTATTTAATATTTAACCACTTAGAATTCTGTTAACTTTCTCCTTATCATTCAGAGTTCTTTGCCCATTTATTATGTCTTTGAATAGAAGGGGCATATTTTAAACTTCAAATCTATCATGGCATAAAATCAGTTCAACCAAATGTTCACCAAAGCTGCATATTCTAAAGAAATAGTAAACATCTCATGGTAAGGTACCACTAATCATATGTTCAGAATATTTCACTGAATCTATGAAGCACTACTCTTCTTTCTCTCGTTTCCCAGCATTTTGTGGGATTCAGCTTACCAACAGCTGTTTCATCACATAGGAAAAAGTAGCAACTTGCTGAGAGCAAGCCACCTGCCCTGCAATAGGTGAGATGGTTTAATATCTGGAAGTGCACCACAAACTGCAGACAAGTTTCTTCTCATCCTAACGTGTCCTGCACCTGTTTGCAGGAAGACCACAGGTTTCCCTGCCCCTATGCTCTCCCACTGGCTTTCTGAGAGAGGAAGGGAAGGATCAGAGACAGCTCCTGGCTAGCCTGCTCATCACCAACATGATCAGGTGTACCTTAGCATAAGCTGCATCCTTTGTACCTCCTCATGCCCCAAGTTGTGCTTGAGTGGCTCCAAAAGCTGTTATCATTTTTTCCGTGGCTGCCAGGATGGAGATTTGTTTCATAGGAGAGAGGAGAAGAAAGACAGAAATAAGAGAAGAAAGGAAAAGAAGCCAGGTTCAATCTTCCTGGGATCTCCCTCACCCCAGACAGCAAGATTCAGCTCCTGCCTCTTTACATGCAGAGTGAGTGAACTAGGCTACACCAGGGGTTTCTCTGACTTTGTTCTCAGAGAGGAGAGACCTTATACAAGAAGGAATCAGCACAGTGAGTGAGTGATCACTCACACTTACAGTGCAGGGCCCTGCCTGTCTTTTGCCTTTACTGGATATTCTTTGTACTGGATTTCGTATGTCTGATAGGTCAGAGTGTTCCCTGACATACAGGACTTTATATCTAAAATCTATTCTCTTTGTGCCACCTGAGAAAAATTAACAGAAAACACCCAGAACTTAGGTGAGCATCTTCTTAGGAGGCTGTTGCGTGGTACATGTTGCCTAACCCTTTCACTCAGCTGAAAGAGGAAATCAGGAAACTGAACTGAACTTTACTTGAGAAACAGTGACTTAGCTTAACCTTCATTATGCTTTTATTGTGGAGTGTGTTTTATTCTTTATAATTTAATTTTATGAGAATAGGAATATGTGTAACATAACACTTAAACTAGGTGCTTTAATATTTTCCAGTATGCAATCTGGTGTTGAAAGTTAGAAAATGCTGGCTGGATCTAGACTGATACTTTCTTGGATAAGCTTCTACCATATGATTTTATTTAAAGTATTTTTTTCTTTTAGGTTAGATTTATAAAAAGCATGTGAAAAATGTCTTTTTTGGAAAAGAGGTGTTGCACAATTAGAAAATCACAGCGTTAGAAAGTTAGCATCCTTTAGGAAATGTTGCATGTAAAATAAGTAAGATACTAAAGCTAAATTTAAAAATGGCAAGTCCTACCACCAACTGGAAATGCTATGTCAATCTACAAGATGTTGTATTGAAGTAAATGCCTTTATTTCCAGGAATTTTAAGCTCTATGTGAACTCTGACTAGCTTCCCAGTATGGGTATGAATCTTGTCAATAGAAGTTTGTCCGTATTTCCTTCTGATTAGAAAAAATCAAATAAAATTTGTTTTACAGGACACAAGACCTAAAAAAGCCATAAATAAAGGCATTAAATATTTTTTATAGTTATTCTTTATTCATTATTTGCTTTCATGTTCACAGGACTCTGGAGTATTGAATACGCTGATGTTTCATCTGTTTTGTATGAGCAAGGGAATCCCTTTCCAGCAGGATTGTTTAACACTTTCCGCTGTTTTGGAAAACTTGTTGAAGACACATCATATGACTAACCTTTTATTTAAAGATTAATATGTGCAAAACTCTATTCTTTCTGAAAACATCACTTCCTATGTTTCCTGCTTCCTGCCTCTGAGTCTGGAAGCTGCAATGACTCTGTCTAAAGGAAAATGGGTACTTGCAAATTATTGTAACCAGCACATGAAGCATCTCTACCACCTGAGATTTTGTCAGAGTAAGGGTTTGTTGGTTGTCTACATTTTTTTCTGCTTTCAAACCCCCTGCAATATTTCTTTTGTAGAAGTGAAAAAGTCTAGAAAAACATCTTGGTAGAAAAGAAAATTACTAGCCTATTTCTATTACTCTTCTTACTCATCCAGAGATCCACACCTTTTTGAAATGGCACTTTTACAAGTTCTTATGTTGATGTTTGTGTTATCTTGTTTGAAATAACATCTTCAATTGGTTATTTTGTGATGGTAAGGATAGTATGTGAAGGAAGCTGTTCTTCCAGACAGTGGGAGATGGCATCATTCATAATACATGACTATTCAAGAAAATATTACAGAAGAGGATGAGATACAATAGGCTTAAACTGAAATAATAGTAACTGTGTGCAGGGGAAACCTTTTTCTCTATGAGGACAGTCAAAAAGCCCAAAGACGTTGTTCCATCTCCATCCTTGGATGTTTTCAAGGTGAGGCTGAATAAAACTCTGAGCAACCTGGTCTAACCTCATAGCTGATTCTGCTTTGAGCATGACATTGGACTAGGGACCTCCTGAGACCTCTTCTGTTCTGAATATTCTATGATTGTGCAATCCTAATATAATCTCACAGTTCTGTGCTATTTTAAAGCTAGGATAGTAATAGCAAAATCTTAATTGTTCTGAATATTTAAATGATTTGGCTGTGCATTTCTCTTGCTCTTGGAACCCAGAAACGCTACATATGCTCTGTACATTCTCCAAACAGCTTGTATTTGCGCTTATTTGCTAGTATGACGTGCTAACTGTGCAAAAAATTTTGGACTCCTGCCTTAGAATATAGATACCTGCCAACAGAAAATGAAGGCTACATAGTGCTGCAAATGCTTTCTCTGTCTATGGAAAATGCCTTGTATGTGCCAGAAAGAAGCATTTGTACCACATGCTTTTTACTGCTTCTCACATCTGTTAACATTTACATGTGTCAGAAAACAATACCTGAACAGTAAAAGGAAGGGGTACATGAAGTTCAAGGGCATTGCATCAAGAAAAAGGACATGTTATATTGTACTGGCACATTGGAATAAAAAAGAAAGATTTTGTGGACTTGTCAAATATCTCTAATATGTAGGTATAGGCTATATATACTATCTATGAATACATTTCCATACCTGAATTGTACAACCCAAATTGCCAGTAAATTGAACTGAACCCATGAGAGAGTCAAGGACTGGCAGTCAGGAAGTGAAAGAGTTGTATCTTTCTTGTTATATACAAAAAGAATAAAATTTTATTTCATTTAAGGCAGGATTTATATAGAAATCTTCAAAGTTAGGGTCCTAAATATGGAATTACCTACTTATATAGAAATATTTTGGATTCTCGATAATCTTCTCTTCAGCTGTCCTTTTGTTAACACAAAAGGAGTAGGTTAACTGACAAATGTTGCTGTATATCCTCATTCCTTAGAGGCAGCTACTGTATTGAACTGTGTTTCCAAGAATATTTCTTTGAAGTCATACTGTACATATTGTGCAAATCCTGAGACACAGTGTAGTAGAGGATTTTGTATGACGTGGCAGTTCTTACAGATGTTACCTCTGGCAAGTGATTTAGAAGAAAAACAAATTCGAGAGCGACTGATCCTTGATCTCCTGAACTCAGAAGGAAAACAATCAGTATTTGATACCTTTCTAAAAATTGCTGTTTGCATTGGTTGCATTAGTACCTCTGTGTCTTCAAGCATCTATCTGGTTATTTTGACCCAGTGTCATGTATGCTGTTGTTTGATATTTAACCCTGATTTTCCAAAATACACCTGCAACAAAAAGCACAGACACTCTCCTAGAGGTATTGTTGTTGCTTAATGTTGAGCTCTGTACAGAAAGTGACAAAAAATTACCTGTTTTCCTAAGTCTTCTGAGCCTAGAAAGAAGTGGTGGCTGAAAGAAGAAATGAATAACTTTAAGTCCTACCTAACATGTAGTCATTATTAAAGCAAAGGTCTATTGTTGGGTTTTGTTGTATTTCTGATGGATAATGTATCTTCAAACCATTATTTTTGTGATGAACTTCCAGTCTTGTGCATTGATAACAGGTCCTATGCTGAAATTATTATGAATGTTTGACTTTCACACTCAGTACACTGAAAAGCCTTGCATTAGGTCTGCAAAGATGAAGTGAATAATCACAGAGGACATATAGTTTTTTTGCCCCCAAATTTGAAACCTATGGCTTTACCAAAACTACTGTATGAATAGTATGTGCATACGTATTTTACGTTTTGAGTCATGGATGTGAAGTACCTCTATCAGTTTTATTCTGTAAGCTATACAAGAAAGTTGTGAGGCACCCAAAGAAGCTGATGAGAAATCAGCTGGTGGGAAATAGCAAGGAAGAAAGATCATCATCCAGCAGTATTTCTTAAGCAAAAAAAAAAAAGAAGTTAAACATCTAATAAGACCTGTGTTCTGGCCTTTGTGCTTTGTAGAGCAGCTTTATCATTAGACAGAGATATGCTCCTTGGTCTTATTTCCAGTTAAGTTAGTTGAAGTCTTGCTTCCACTGACTTCTCTGGTTGCTGACCCTGACCCAGCTTTTGCACGCAAATAAAGAACATAAAGCTTTCATTGTATAATTTCTTCTCATGTTGTTTTAACTCTGACATATTCTTTCAGGAGTGTTCATACTTTCAGAGTTCTTATCTAGATACTTGAACATGGACACAAAATCATGGAATTGTAGAATCGTAGAACAGTTTGGGTTGTAAGGGGCCTATAAATGTCATCTAGTCTAACCCTCCTGCAGTGAGCAGGGACACCTTCAACTACATCAGATTGCTGAGAACCACACACCAGATTACAGTAATGGAAATTATAGGGAGAAGAATTGCTAGAAAAATTTACAGTTGATGCTTAATTTACATGGTACTCCTCTGACATATTTCAGGCCTATCACAAGCAGTCTTAAAGTTACGTTTAGGGGTCAGAGGGTGAAAGGTGACTGGCAAGATGCTTGTTTTGTACATTTGGCTAACACAAATACTTCCTCAAGTATAAAATGCTTTGATCTCTCTAAGCAAATGCCATATGTGTGCAGCTGTGGCCCCTGCCTCACGATTGCTGGAAGGTTAGAAAAAGGTAGCATATGAATTTGGTGTCTGCATTCAATTTATGCTTTTATATTTAGCAGTTCATAATTTTGTGTAATATTTTAGCTGTATGAAAAATATGCATCAGAGTTGAGTGATAACAGACTTCTCTGTGGTTTGACTCAACAGTGTTTGGGTATACACAGAATCTGAAGTATTGCAGACTGAAAATATAGGTTTTAATTAGAGCTGTCTGAGCTTCAAAATACCTGAACACACATTAAGCTTGGCAGATTTTCAGAGATCCGAGAGTTGCATGGAGCTGATTTAAGCTAAGCAAGAGGCTTCTGTTTTCCAACATATATTGCATTTGCAGTTGCATCACTGACTTACAACACACTGAACAAATGAGATCCAAAAGCATTATTAATGGTTTTCTGATATGTAAAAATGTTTTGTCATCAGGGCCTGTCTTATGTCATACATGTGTTGAGCAGTACCTTACTCCAAGGGAATTTCTACGGGAAAAAATTGGATTACTTCCAGAGTAAAACACTAGACCACATGACTGAAAAGCTGAATCAGATCCAAAAGTTTGGAACCTTTCTTGAGCTTTTGCTTTTCACTTTTATGTGCAAATGTGTAGGACTGATATACCCAGATCTGTATCCTTCCAATCACTTTAATGTGAGTGGTTTGCTGTGACAATAAAGAAACCTACTGCAGTCCATGTGACACGAGGGTCCATTCACATGGATCCAGTTTCATGATCAAGGCCAAAAAGGGAAAAAAAAGCATGGCTTTATTTATTAAAACTCTTGAGCGTGTACAAATACACTTGTATTCCTTGGGGAGAAACCCGTGATTTCAAATAAAGCAAATGCAATTTCTTCTTACAAGAAAAAAGCCAACCAATAGACAGGCATGATGCAATAAACAGAATGATTATGATGGCGTGTCTGCAATAAGCAGATATGAAAATATCAATTGACAGGTATAAATATGATAAAATATAAAGCATTGTGCGCAGTGTTTACATTGATACATATATGTTTACCAAAATGTACATATATAAGTATACATGCATGTATAATAATGATGTTAATATGAATTTTAGTATTTTATTATGTGTGGTAGTAAATTCATGCCATTGTTCTAGATATGATTTTAATATTATTTAGATAGGAGCACACCTATTGGTTTTTCTTATGCTGTGTCTTTTTTGTTTTTTGTCTAGCTCCTACTGCCTATGATAGGCTCTACAGATGAAACTCTGCAGGAGGCAGCAGCTGGTTGCATAGCAAACATTCGCAGATTGGCTCTAGCAGCAGAAAAAGCAAAATATGGATGATGCTGTAGCAACTTTTACCAACACACTCATTTTGCAATATGGCTACATTTAAATAGATGATTACTCCTTCTAGCATCTGTATTTCACAGCAAAGCTCACTGATATGAGGATAACCTAATAACAAGAATAAATTTGTGGAAAATTATGTTTGTTCTAACATTGCTTTGTTTGTTACACCTAGCTTTCATAAAACACACCCAGTTTCATGTGGTTGATAGTATTGTATCTTTCAAAAGACTGTTGGTTAAGATATGGCAAAGACTTTTCTACAATTAATACTCTTGTATTTGAAATTCATTGTAGATGTAAGTGGGTTTGCGTATCTGTGACATTACAATAAATTTTCCTTCGCTCTGTGTGTGGTTGTGCAGTGATTTATGAATGCCTTCAACAATTCCCTTCATGCTAAACTTGTCCAATCATCCTGTCATTATGTTTTTGCCTGTTTGATCACTTGCAATTCACAAGAGAGGACAAAATGCAGATACATCAATCTCACATCTGGTGAGATTGTTATGAAAGGACTGCAAACAGCTGTAGCAGTAGACATCACTCCAAATTTCCTGCTTTTACCAACATCAAACAAAATAGTGCTTAATTTTATAAGTAGCTGGTGAAATGTGTTTTAATTAACATGTGTTTAACTCAAATTAAAATCTACCAGCTGTAAATAAAATGTAGGGTATTACATTTCCACATTACCTTATTGTGGTTTTTTTTTTTCATTTTTAAACTGAGGACAACATTGTATTGATGCAGTTACTTTTTTTTTCTGCATAAAATTATGTTCAGAATTAGAGTTGCTTTCAGAAAAGCACATGAACAGCTACTGATATTACAGATTACAGACCCACTGTATGAACCATGCTCAACAACTAATACTAAAGCATTTACTTGAGAGCAGTAATGTCTCCTTCCAAACCAAACCATTCTCTGATTCCATGATTTAAGATTTTCTTTAAGAAGACTCATGCAATTCTGAAAAAGAAGGACTGCAATGGGCCCTTAAGAAAGGTGTAGAGAGTATATGAAAGGAAGCCAGATATGGACAGGTGCTGACTGTGGAGATCAAAATATTAATCCCAGTAGTAATCAATGTAAATACCAACATAATTGTGGAGTTGTCACAAGTTCCACCAGCAGCCAGTGACCAAGCAAATGCTATTTTAGGTATTCTTCAACTCTGCCCTACAGGGCTGGTATGTCATTTTGAATAAATATATCCATATTATTATACTGATGTCACAGCTGTACTAGTATCATATGCTTCATCACAGTACCCAAAAATACTTCTAAAATAAATGCTAATTGCCAAATTCATTTGGAAAAGGAGAGGCTTGATTTTATTTTTTTCTGTTGGAAAGCTGCAGATACAGTTTATCACATGAATAACTTATAAAATGTGGCTTATTTTTCAGACTGTTGAGGGGAAAAGAACTCCCTGACAATAATTGTTGTCCTTAGCATAACCTCTCAAGGCACTCCTGACCATTATGTCTGGATTTCAACTGGAATAAGTTCTAAAGTAAACTTAATTTTATGATACAGGTGTCAGGGCAATAAATGCCACATTCCGGACAATGAAATGGCCTCAGCTTGCCGCTGTCACTCACACTGGTAGCCCTTATGTCTTGGAGTAGGCTTATTTTAAGATTTCAGACAGTTAATCCCAGACTCAAGATGACTTATTTGTGCTGTTTTCTTTTCCTTTACCGTGCTTGCAGTTTGCAAAATCTGTACAAGGAGATGAAATGTTGAAATCGATACAGATCCCCACACAGACAAAGGATCAGTATTTAAAAAAGTACATCTTTTTTTGGCCAAAACTGGTGGATGTTGTGCAATTAATATGAAGAGATTTGGTTGTTGGAAAATGAGTAAATGAATGTGATCCCTGGCCTCTCCGAGCGGTGCAGTACAGCGTGTACATTTGAAAAGCTTCCACTCTCTCCGCAGAGCTGTGTTGAGTTTCACAGCACTGCAGCCCTCTGAAAAGGGATCCTCACAAAGCTGGGTCCCACTTGCTGCTCACACACCCCTGCTGGCAGTGCCAGCCTATTCAAGCCCTGGCACCAACTCAAGCAGCCTCAGCCGCCTGGACCCGGCATTCCCACCATGTATAACCAGGCACCAGCCAGCTCCTGCTCCCCACCTCCTGTGCCTGGAAAGGAAATGCCTTCACTCCGGTCTCTTTCCACCAGCTGCTACTTGTCCACATAAACCTGTAGCCTCTTAGGAAATATGGCTATACCAAGCACGAGAGCTCAATATTATATTCAGTGCAGAGCAAATTGATGTACAAATTCATTGTAGAGCTCTATTTCATCTGCAGAAATGAAGTGACTTAAAAAGTTGGGTCAGCCTCAGTCCTATTTATTTGCCAGCATCTGCTCAGTCTGCGATTCCTGTATGTTCACAGTCTTGTAATATGGGATAAGGAGGTTGTGTGTCAGTTTATTTACATTGATGTTACCATCAGCAGGGAGTACCCATCACTTTTCACAATTTCAGGAGCCAGTTTCCAGCTCAACACAGAGCACTGTGCTCCAGCTGTTGGCCATAAAGCCAGGCCTGCTCCTCACCAGCTTCTCATTTCCAGCTTTATTCCACATTTTCATTAAAATGTCAGAAAGCATAGAGCCCAAGTAAGAAAAGTTGTCATAAGAAAGTGTCAGTTTGAGTATGGAAATACTATAGTTGATGAGGAAAAAAAAAAGCAAGAGTAGAAATCTTTCACCTTGATGCAATTATTTCTGGAACCTTTGAGGCCCACTACATCTTTCAGTCTATGCATCTGTCAGCAGCAAGATAGCTTTTCTTCCACCATACCATGACTTTATGATTTATTGCTTGGCGACAGATAACCATTATCAATAATTTAATTGTCCCAGGATGTTGAAACTACACATTTGAATCTGGGATTTATGTTCATTTCCTCTTAATGTTCATGCTTATGACATGTGCATATGCTCTGACACACGATATTGTCTCCAAGTTGTCAGGGCAATATAAACTTCCCAGCCTGGGTGTGATGGAGCTGTGATATATTAGGGGTTTTGTTACTCTGCTCCATCACCGAAGCTTTCCTTTGGCGAGTAAATGGGGTTGAGATTCACAGGGCTGCCTTGAGATTTGACTCCATAATTTGCTTTAGGCTAACTGATTGCTTTGTGTGAAAGAGCAGTACCTCTTTCATTCCATGCCTCCTGAAATGAGTCGAATGAGCTGCTGACACTAGGGTCAGATGTAAATTGTCCCAGGAGGCTGAACTAGATAATATGTTAGTTTAAGAATTTCATCTCATAATAAATTAAATGGTTGTTCCTTGCACATTTCCACCAACATAATCTTTATTTTACATGTGACACCAGGATGGAAACATGTAATGTGTTTCTTCAGCAGTGTTATTCAAGTTTCCATGCAGGCTGTTTGCATAGTTTATTTCCAGAGTCAGAAGCAGACTGCTCCTCAACTGTAAATTGTGGTCTATTTCTTCTTTAGGCACTTAAGCATTGCCACACACTGCTCAGGATCCAAAACAACAGAAGGAAGCAATGCTGCATCTTGTCTGCTTCTCAGTTCAGACAGCCTTCTGCTGTTAGGTGACCTGACACTGGTCAACACCCACGTTTCTGTAGCCATGGCCATCACAGCAGGAATTGGTAAAATTCATTCCATTTCCGAAAGGATTAATTTTACCAGTTGCTATTCCCTCCCTCGTTTAAGCAGAGATGTTCTTCAATGCTCAGTATCTTGCTGTTTTGGCTATTGAAGCCAACCAGAACTCATCCACTCTAATGAATATTTTCCTTGAATGCAATTTTACATTGTAAGGTGTGCTTTTCACCTTCTTGCCTAGTTATCAGTTCAGTAATGCTCACAACTTGCTGAGGACAGCAACAAGATGGCCTGTGTTTATCTTCTTGACTTGTTTCTGTGTTATCTGCCAGACACCTTTCCGTTGGCAAGTTCCTCTCTCTTTTCCAGTTGTTGTCATTGGCAAGTTACGTGTTTTATCCTAGTCTACATGGAGAATGGTACCCTTCAGCTGCTTGATCTTGCTTTTAAGACTGTAATCAATTCTATTTTGAACACAAATGTTTGGGTTTGTTTTGGGTTGGGTTTTTTTTCTGAAAGGCTCATAAACCCACATAAAGAAGCTTTGACTTTGTCTGCCATATAATATGTTGTGGTCTAATCCTATCACTTTTTGCAGTTCTCCAGGTGCACAAAACCACCTTCACTGATTTCGTGTGTTTTCTTCCATCATGGATGTGGTGACAACACAATAGTTGGCCAGTAGAAACTTTTGCTTATTGTCTTTTTGAGTGTATATTGGAGGAAGACCAGAAAAATTACATTATAGTAATGCTGAACCATGAAACAGTAGGTCATAAACCAGCAGTTTTTAGCCAACTCACCATCACACCTGCATCCTGAGTGCCTTCAAAGCTCCTCCATTCTTCATTAGATGAGAATCTGCCTAGAACCTTTTGGGGGACAAAAGTGTTCATTACAGTCTTGGTGGTAAGTTTTTGCCCAGCCATGCTGTGACACATCTCACTTCTCCAAGGGGCTTGGTGAATGCAGGAGAGCAACGCAGAGCACTTGTGGTCCAATGGATGCATCTGGCAGCAGAATTTTGCTGCAGTGGCCGAGCCTTGAACCGCGTCTCCTAATACCCAGATTAAGTAGCTAAGGATTTGTGTACTGCTTCTGAAATAAAAGAAAAAAAGCCTTTAATAGAAATTGTAATTAAAAAGTTACAGATGCTGATAAAATTAAAAACATACGATACGGAATTGGAATGATTTAGTGCTGAAAAATGTCGGTTGATTCAGTAGTAGAGAAATTTCCAAATGACTTGTCTTGAACAAGCAAATAGTTTGAAGGTTTTGGCTATGTGTCTTTCTTTAAAAAAATGAGAGTGCAGATCATGTTGCTGGTTCCCTCCACCACAGACTGGTAAAGGCTGTGCTATAAAATTAGTGCAGTAAACCACTTGTCTTTCCAGTTGCCGCATTCTCTTCTCCAATTGACAGCCTTTTGGGGCCTCCTTGGCTCTTCAGCAGAAAGCACCAAGTGCAGGTCTGTTGCTCTAATGAAAACATAACAACAACGTCTGGGAAGCCATAGAATGATGCAATAACCGTGCTGCTCTGCTTCCTTTAGTGTGATGAAGCTTGCATATTTGCCTGGCCCCAGTGTTTTACTGCTGCCAGTATTGTACTGTAAAGAGACTTGGCAGAACACGTTCAAAGGCTGTTCGTGGTTTTTCACTCAGCATTAAACCTTCCAGTGACGGAAGGGTGGGGGAGCACATATTGGGACAAACAGACATTCAAAAAGTGAAAGAAAAAGAGGAGAAGGGGGCTGGTGGTGATGGTCAGCAGTTAATAAAACCTTGGTCATTGGGACTGGCATTGATTTTCACCAAGCTGAGACCCATTGTAGCGCAATACCATGTAAACCAGTGGCCAACTTCCAGAGGGCAATCAACCCAAAGGAAAACCAGCTCTTGATGTTCTGAGAAAAGAGATCAGTGTTGTTTCAGTCTGATAACCAGAGTCACACTGTCCTTGATAACTACTCGGTCACAACGGGTGTGATAGAGCAGAAGCTCTAAGATTGTCACTTTTTGTGCTGAGATTGCCCAGTATATGGAAAATTCCTGACTCCAGAGCTGCCAGTCTTGCTCTGCAAACCTTCAGTGAACTCACTTATGGGTGACTTTTGATTGCAGCACTTGGAAAGCAAACTGCCTGGTCCTTACCCCTGTGTGAGGTTAGGCAGGAAAATACTCAAAGTGGAGCTAGAGGAACTCTTGAAGAGAAATATTCCATGTGCACTTGCAGATGAGGGGCAAAATCTGTTCAGAAGCAAAAGTCATGGTCAGACTGATGCCTCCTTCCAACCCATTCCACAACTGTCTGTGGTGGGGTGTCATGTAAAAGGAAAAATATTTGGAAAAGCGGACATCTGTGGGCAAGCCTTGGTATGGTTCCCAGAATGTAATGACTAGGTGAATGTTTTTCAGTGCAGCAACTAAGGAATAGAGGTGACTGCCAAACACTGGATCTGATGTGGCGTGAAGAGGTACAAACCAGAAAGAAGTGATTTATCTGGAGAAACTGAAGCCTAATTATTTTCAAACTAAGCATTAACAAAACAACAACAAAACCAAAACAGAACTCTTCTCAGTCCCCCCATGTTGCTTTCAGATTTTCATGTATCTTTAAGACTCTTCCATTGCTTGAACACGTTCATTTTCACCAGTCTTTGGGCTCTACAAGCAATGGTGTACACTCATTATTGCTGACATTTCTAAATCCACAGTGACTGATATCTATGTTATGATTTTAGTTCCACTGGCAATTACTAGTATCTAATTGCCACTTAATCTCTTCTGAACTTTGTAGGAATGTGTAATAGGAACCACTTTAACTTTTAGTAGAGCTGAATTTGAATCGTGTGTCTCTTCTCTTACATGACTGCCACATTCACACCCGCCATCCAAAAGAGCTGAAATATATTTTAGCTTTAAAAGGAAAATATGCAATACTCTACCATGTTCATTCTTGCTCTGGAAGATGGGAAAAACAGGGTCAAGTGCCCCACAGCACCCTCTAACACTACGCAAGTCTCAGAGAAAGTCAATGTGAGAGAGGACCCTTGTAGCCTGGGAAGAGCTATTTTATATCATGGACAACCATTACAACTAGGACAAAAGACAACTGTGATGCTGGGGCCTCGGAAAGCACTGGCCAAATTGCTCAATTTCAGAAGCAGCTTTAGGGATGTGAAACATCTCTTTGCAAGCTCAAGTGTTTATCTCCCTGAGAGGGCTGAGATCGAGCACAGAGCTTCTCCATAGGCTTTCCCAGTGCCACCCTCCCCACTGGAGATGCTAGCATCCTGCAGTGGTGAGCAGGGGCCTGGTAAGCAGCCTGTGCTCAGAGCTTCTACCATGCATCTGGCAGGGTGTGCACTGGATGCAAAGAGGCAAATGTTTTCATAGCAAATCTAAGTGGCAGTTTATAAAAGCTGGCCCAGCCAAAGAAAACCCTGGAAAACCCCGCAGAATGAAACAATAAAACTGTCTAAGAATTTAATCCAATGAGAAAGTTAGTAATTGTCAGAAGTCCACAAGATTTACATTTCTAAAATGAAACAGGCCAACAAAGTAACAGATTGTGCTTCCATATTCAAGTAGTAGCATTTTTACAAAGTAATAAGAATGTGGAGGGAATTCAGTTCCAGGTGCACCTTTAGGTTTTTAATTCATACGGTTTGTGGAAAATTAGGTGAAGTCTCACTTTGCTGGGGCAGGTAACATTTTGTGTTAGCCAGTAGCATGTATGGTTTTGGTAGACACATCTTGGATAACTGCAAAAGAAATGATGAGTGAGTGAGAACCAAAGGATATAGTGGGCTGCCCCTAGAGAGCTCCTTACAACTGAGTATGTGCTGCAAACTCAGCCTGCTGTGACCAGGAGCAGCTCCCTTAGCCGGTTCTGGGCAATAAGTAACAGCATGATAATCCAAACATGTATTGTAGGATATCACCCCTCCCCAGAGAAAAAGTAAGGGGACCGATGGGGGAGTCACTTCCAGTGATTCCCACATATTCAGCTGATGTACAGGTACCCAGTGGGATCCAGTCCTGGGAACACCAAGCAGCATGACTCTGCTTATGCACTCTTATTTCTCACCTTGCCCTTTGCTGCAGGTCCCACAAAGGTGCATCTGCATCCTCAGCTGCAAGGAGAGGTGCTGGGCAGCCACATCGCTGTATGGAAGGAAGCAAGGTGGAAGGAGAGGTTTATCAAGGAAAAACTTCATTAAGAAGCGAAGAAAGATGATTTAGTTTCTTAGCTTGATAAACATAGATGTTGGGATGCTGCAAGGTGGAATAGCAACCTGAGCTGCCAGGATGCAAAGCCAACCCCTTTTTTGGGAAATCATTCCAGCCATCATATGTCATGAAACAGTGCTGCTTCTACTCAGGGAAAGGATGCGTGCTCTACACACCGTATGCTGCTATCCTCATGCTGATCCCCTTTCCATAAAGTCTCAAAAGTTCTGGTGATCTGCTATGAGAAGGGAGCTCCACAAAGTCTTACTTGCATATGATCTGTGAGTCAAATATCCTCCTTGTGTCATGGCATTCACTGAACTTCATGTGGATGTATCTCAGGAGGGGATCCCTCCAGCCTGTCCAGGCCCCCCCTTGAGTTTGCCAGCCCTGACTATCAGCAGAGCCATGGCAGAAGCAAGAGGACTTGAAGAATGAAAATGAGCATTTAGTTGCATAGGCTGTCTTGCCTCCAGCTCAGACTATTTCCTTCTGTCTCAGTCTGATAACTGTGCAGTCTCCCCAGACCTTCTCAGATGGCTGCTGTCCTGCAGATCCCAACAGAAGCAGTGTGAAAGAAAGCTTACGAAAGGCTTGATATCTCTCCGAGCAGTCTCAGTCTCTGGTAGATTAGCAATACAAACAAATGAAGGCTTCTTGGAACTAGCCAGAGAATTTTGGCAGGCCCATGTGTTTGTGACTGCTACCTTCAATGGAGACGATTGACACGACTGTGTCCTTTCCAGGCATTTGGAGCATTTCTGTATTATCAGCCACCTGGTCCAGGGTTGCAGAGTCCATCCAAAGGAGGAGGGATGAGGGCTACTTGAAGCAGCCTCACGGGTAAGAACCTTAAAAAGCTGGATCATTTATGTAAGCAATTATATCCCTTGGCTGGTTTGTAAATGTTCATTGCAAACTAGTGCTGCTGCCAAACAGAATTACCTTAACCAGGACCTTATGGCTGAATCCATGGAGAGTCTCCCATATAAACACAGGCATGAATTGAAGTCCTTTTTCTTTGGAGAGACTCCCTGAGTGGGCCCAGGCACCTCAGTCACAGCCTTTTACAGGACGCTGGATGTGATAGCGTTGAAATAGGTCTCACAGTTGAGCTCTCTGAACTACAGGAGACCCAGCAGCTATTGAGGGTGTCTTCCTCAAGGGCTTCTTCAGTAAAATCAGCAGTGTGTCACTTGCACACTGCAAAAAGCCATCTGTTCCACCCCAGATATCTGCATCCCAACCAGTGGAGGCAGGTATTACAGATCACTGTACAAGGACCAAGAGATGTTGAGAAGGAGGTTGATTTTCAACTCCAGTGATTTGTAACCAGGTGTCATTGTCTGGAGAAAGGTGAAGAGAAAAAGCCTCTGCTAGGATTTGGCTGCTCCTGAAGTCCCCTCTCGATTTGAAATCCTGTGATTCATAATCCCAGGCCAGGATTCACCAACCCTGATCTAGATCCTGTAAATGGCCTAGCAGCTCATGGCTTTGACTTACCCATCTGGAGTAAGACACTAATACCTCAGCTGTCCTCAGTGAGAGTCTCAGCAGAACAGTAGAGATCTCCCCTGTACGTGTAGTCTTGGTTTAACCCAACTCTACCCAGTGTCTGATGAGGTGACAGCTTTCCTAAGAAGAGCAGGCCAACCTCCTGGTGGGTATGTGCTGATCTGAGGTTAGCCGCTGGTGAACAGACTGCTTGAGGAGATCCGGGCTTCCACTGCTGCCCTGGGCAGTCCAAGGTTCTGTTCACTTTCCTTCCCGTTGGAGCCTCTAGTTTATGGGCAAGGTGCCTGGCTTTTCATCAGGAAAAGCCTGCCAGTGGCAGTGAGTACTCCTGCAGATGCTGCATGAACAAGTTGCTCACCACATGCACATGTTTCTTTGTTTACAGAACTGGTGAAAAGGAAACACAAGCAAGGCAAGGAATGACCTGGTCTATTAAAACAAGCTGGGATATGTCTTGCTTCAGCCTGATGGAAAAGTTAAAGTCCAATAGAGCTTAGCTGACCTCTGCTGCAGCCTAGGAATCATAGAATCATAGAATGCCCATTTGGAAGGGACCTCAAGGATCATCTGGTCCAACCTTCCTAGACAAAGCATGACCTAGACTAGATGTCCCAGTACCCTGTCCAGATGAATCTTAAGTGTTCAGTATTGTGGAATCCACCACTTTCCTGGAGAGATTATTCCAGTGTCTGATTATTCTGTGTGAAAAAATTTCCTCTTGTGTTCAGTTGGAATGTGCCAAGGAAAAACTTGTACCCATTACCCCTCATCTTTTCCACATGAAGCACCCATGTTCAGACATCCGGAAAGCCTCACTGCACAGAGGGGTTCATAAATCTGACTGATGCCACCACGACTCTGATGCAGGTGGAGACCCTGTTTGTGCAGAGCACACGTTTACATTATTGGTCTGAAAAGAGGCAGGAGCACTTCACAGCTGTAGGTACCACCACGTGCACTGCCAGGATGGGGCAGGCACAGCACCACAATCTGCCCTGTCCCCACCAAGGCTGTCTGCCCACACCAGAGGGGTTACACATGGGAGCAGGCTGTAACTATGCTTTGTGCTTGTGCTTCTTTCCTGTATTTACCCTGGCTGCTGAAGCAGGTAACTGTGGAAACACTGCGAGGTGACCAGCACCTGAATTTGTTGACAGCTTTGAAGGAAACAATAGAACTGTGCAAACCTGAAACTGATTTTGTCCTTATGTTCTGGGGCACGTCCCCACTAATGCCAGCTGCAGTGTTCCCTGGACATCTGAGGGCAGCTCCTGCCCCAGTCCAGCAAACACTTACTGGATGCTTAATATTACAAGAAGAAGGAATGCTTGGAAAGCCAATGGGATAGCCAGTGGGATAGCCAACATTTATGCATACAATCAAATGTGCAATTTGGTTCTGAGCACTTTGTCATATTCTTGGACTATGTTTAAAAGAAAAAAAAAAAAGAAAAAGATGAAACCCCACAAATCACAGTCAAGCTCTCAAACAGAATGATTTATTAAGAAAAAACACTGCTGAGTTTCTGCAATACTGAAAAGGTTGAAATAGTCTGAATAGAATAAAAATTGACACAAATTTTTACCACAATGCAAAAAAGAACTTGAACTATTCTAATAAGAGTTTACTTTAATGTTCGTGCATGTCCTCACATCCTGCTTTTGGCAATAGCCAGAAAAGAACTACCGAAATACTGTGAGAAAAGCTGTTCTCATGTTATTTCTGGCCCTGCTGTAATGCATGAAATCAGGACATCTCATGAGAGAGACTGATATTCAAGATTTCAGTCTATTTTTCAGACAAAAAGGTCTGAATATATATCTCTAAATTTCTGGGTTTAGTCATGGCTAGATCTCAAAGCAACAAGAGAAGTATTCCTGAGGTCGCAAGTCAAATAGTCACAATACAGAAAAAAATATAATACTTAGATTCAAATAACTTGGAGGAAAAAAATCTCTGCAAAGCCAATATTCACTTAACATGCTGAGGTGGATGACTCCTCATTCTCAGAATAACCCTTAATGCCACTGAGGAGTCTCTGAAGTCTATATGAATAAATAGAGTGGATGGGGGCTACGATTAAACCTAAAGTGTCTGAAGACCCCAGCGAGTGTCGCAGGACTGCTACCGTGTATGTGTGTGGCTCTAATCTGTCTAAAAATCATTTCTGATAAACACTTTCAGGATCCAAAGAAACGAGGGCTCTATGAAATATATGGATTCTGGTGCCCCTGCCAACTCCGAATAAATACACTGTGTGTGTAGCCAAGGTCTTGGAGAATTATTTCCTGAAAACTACTTACTTTAGAACCAGAAGGAATTAATGAAGATGTGCCAGCTATTTCCTGTGCTGGCTTGCATGCCTCAGCCTCACCAATAATAAATAGTAACGGCTTGTACATGAGTTATGCTGCTACACCTCATGTTTTGCACCTTGGAGAGAGAACCAAGCAAGAAAGCACAGAGTGTGAGTTTGTTGCCTCTCCTTGGCTATTGACATTTGAGGCTGGCAATAGCTATCAAAGCCAAACTGCATTTTGAGTCTTTGGCTCTAGCTTCTGCTAAAATAGCATTTGTGTATTTTAAAACTATTTACAGAGGTTTAACTTCAGATCTCTTAAAAAGGAGATAATGCAGCTATCAGCACTGGTTAAACAGATTAATATGATCGGCCCGACTTTTTAGTCTGCTTGAATAAACATATTTATTATTATTGGAAAACTTTAAGAAAACTTCTAAATCACAAGAGATTTATAAATTATCAATTATGTAAGCGCCTGAGCAGCTAGGAAGATGCTGTTATGTGACTGCACGCAACGAGGAAGGGGATTTTCAAATCCAGGCTGCAAGCATTCACTGCAAGTCATCTTTAGAAATATCTTTCCATAACCTTATTTTATCCTCAGATTTTCTCAGGCTTGCCTTGAAGGAAACCAGCTCACTACTGGGTGGCTCCTGAGCAGAGCCAGAGAGGGGGATGCTGTGTGCCAGAGGGAGCTCTTCCTGAGCAGCTTTGGGTGCCGACCCTCCAGATCAACCCTTTTATAGACACTGGCAGTCACTTTGGGGTTTTCCTTCAAGACACAAAATCCCCTCAATTACCTCCATGTTTCCGAGGCAGCATGCTCCAACTCTGCCTGTCCTCTTCAGGACCCAACAGCTACTGGTGGAGCCTCTAGATGAAATCGAAATCATTGAAACCCTGACTCAACCGCACAAGGTTTTATGCTGTGCAAGCAGCCAAGAGGCTGAGGATATTTCAGAGGGTTTTTTATGCAAAAACTGGAGGGCCATCAAACTGAAGCATGTTATGACTACTTCTCCCTGTTAAAAATCCTAAAAGTCAGCCTGAATCTTGTATCCTCTCTGTCTTGCCTCCGGAAAACGCCTCAGATTTGGGGTTGAAAGTGAATACGCTCTGGGCTGACGTGTTGGGAGCTGCTACCCTGCTCAGAGCTTTGTCAGTACAAAGGAAAGAGGAAACGTTTCTGCTGGTATTATTAACATGTCAGTAGCACTGATAGATTCCAACTGAGATCAAGCCCTGTTGTATTAGCTGTGTGCCAAAAGCAGAGTGGGAAGCAGAGAAAGGGGAGGAAGCGTTATTATTCCCATGTTACAGCTGCAGAAGTGAGGCACGGGGATTGTGAAATCCTCGAGGTCACACAAAACCGCATGTGGCTCGAGTGGGGAATGGAGCCAGCCCCCCACAGTTGCCCCTTCCATCCCCTCAGCCCAGGCACATCTCCCCGCCTTCCCGGGTTGGTTCACGTTTTTGGGTATTTGGGAATGCTCCAGAGTTCGGGCTGGTGAAGCAATTCCCAGGGGACTGGTCCCAGGCAGATGCCACACGAATTGCAGGGTCCCTGTGCATTACTGCACTGCCTTTACTCTCATATGTATATGTGAGATAGTTATTTAGAGTCCTGGGTTGACCTCTATGTCTGTAACACTGAAGAATATTTGTGGTAAAAATACCTGACTTTATGCTTTCCAGGGAAGCTAGATGGGAAAACAGGAATAAATAGTAGGGAATTCAGTAACACAGAGTGCAGTGTTTATTTTTGCACAGGTGGCTGAAGAAAAATTAGAATTATAATTATTATTGTTATCAACTGTTCAACATTTATCCTTAGCATTTCAAAGCAGTGATTTCTGCAATACGACCTGCAATCATTAATGTTAAATCCAAACAAATCCACATTCATTCTCCAAATGCAGAGCAGACATCAGCCATGTGAGATACTACATTAAACGGAACTGAATCGTTCCCTGGCCAGTAAAAGCACTGAAGATGTGAATTTTCTCAGAGAATATTAAATAAAGATTTTAAAACTCAGTAAAAAAAAAAAAAAACCCATGGTTATGAAAAGAATAAAATATATGTAACAGCAAAATTACTGATTTTTATAATATTGATACATTATACGTAATTAAGAAAATCAGCCTCTTTTGGGATGTTTCAGCTCCTGTTTGTACAGAAGCAAAGGCTCATGTACATATTTAAGGCTTGAGTCTCTGGGTCTTTATTCCTTAGGTTTAAGTGAAAATGAGAAGCAGAGGAGGGATGGTGCAGCCTGCAGCAGCCCACAGAGCTTGACTCCATGGAGGGCAGAGAACTGAAGAAGCCAGGTGGACCATAAAAGCCATGAGTGGGGTCTCCTGTGGGGCACACACGCATCCCACCAAGGTCCTAAGAGGATGAAATTGAGAATGATAAACACATGTGAATGAAGCTTAATGAGGAAGACGCCTAATGTTGAGCTACCAACCCTGTCACAGACAGAACTGCAGAGCTTCTTCTGCTATTCACGTTTCCCCCTAATAAACACTTAATTACACACCATTGTCATTCCCAGGTTTAGTGTGAGGTGTCCCTGCTTATGGCAGGGGGGTTGGAACTAGATGATCTTGAGGTCCTTTCCAACCCTAACTATTCTATGATTCTATGAAAAACATCTGGCCCCTTTCTGGAGCCTTTTTGTCCTTGTGGCTGGTCACAGAGTTCCGACAGAGCTTGAGTTTAAAGAGCACTGGGAAAACAGCTCCTGCAAGCACCATGGTCACTGCGTGCAGCAACTGAAGCACAGCAGTGGCCCTATGGAAGGTGCTTTGTTGTACATGGCCCAGAGGATGTAAATCTAAGAAATGCAATGAAAAATTGAAGTGGAACAAAGCAGAGTGAAAAGGTAAAGCTCCTGAGAACCAGTCAGAAGCTTGTTTTTCTGACCCTTTAGGGTGACAGGGAGAGGGTTTACATAGAATTAGAAAGAACTGAGATCTAGTCCTTGGTTGGAGTTATGGTTTTGTTTATTAATTCTTAGGACAAAACACATCAAGAAGATGCAGAACAGAATCTGTTCCTCCACCCTCCCAGATGAAGCAACATCTATGGGCTGGGATATTTTTTAGGCCTGTGCCTTGTCTGAGGGTTTCGCTGCCACTAACCCCAGTGCTTTATATCCAGTTTGAGGGTGTCACCAGGCAGGCTGCCCCACAGGGCCCCCTGCTTCTTAGTAGAAACAGGGGGCATCACTGCCTGCTGATGCTCCCAAAGAGGCACCTGCTCCCGGGCACAGTTCTTGTTTTCGGCTTTCTTATCAGGGGAAGTCTGGTCCACCAGAAAGCAGTGGATGGACCAGACAACAGCCTGCAGACAGCAGACCAGCTCCCTTAATGAACACTCTTCCCAGATTTAAATGGTAAAGAAATACATGAGTTATGCTGTCTTACACTGGAGCTAGAGACTGTAGTATTGTCTCAGTCTAGATTTGCTGGACCTGGAAGTGAAACCAGAGTTTGGTTAATGGTCATGTCTGCCAGGCTTCAGGACGACCTCTTGACAACCTCCTGATTTCACCTTACTGTTGCTGCCTCCTTGCTTCCCACAGTCCCTGCAGTTTGATAGTGTTTATTGCCTGCTGAGCACCACCAGGAAAGCTGCCTTAGGGATGGTCACATGTGATGTTGGTGTGTTTGCTCCTTGCACACATGTTTCTATTTCAGCACACCCTCCAAAACAAATATCCATAAAGAAGAGAAATAAGGACACATTTCACCTTTCAGGTGCTCCTTCACTGCTGTTGAGAAACCTTCCAAAGCTCATTTCCACAGCACTTTGTGTGCAAAAAGGCCTGTAATCAGGTGGCAACTATCTCTGCTTTCTAGTGGACCAACATAATTATCTCCCCTCTTAGATGTCATATGCCCAGTATGATGACACCACAGCTCCTAGGGGTGGAGGACTGAGCCTTCCTTACTATAAGATGGGCAATTCTAGGCAATGGGTCCTATGAAGTGTTCAAGTGGGGCAGTTCTTGTTTCCTGAGGATTATATTTACACCATGTTACAAGATTTGACTTCACTCCTATTTTATTTCACCCCAGTGCTTTGGAGGCTTGAGTGCTTTGAGCAGGAGGAGCCCTTGCTAAGGCAGCAGCTCTACTGGCTCTGGCTGCCCTCAGAAGCAGAGCAAACCCCTTTAGGCACCATTTCAGCAAATTCAGTTAGGCAGGTTCACCTTTGTCAGGACTTTGCTCAGTGCAGACCAGGCGGCTGCCATGGATGGCAACAGGGCTCTGCAGCTGCTCTCCCTTGTGAGTGTGGCTATTTCGCAGTGCAGATAACACCTCGTTTTGCGTAATCCTAAGCAATTTCTCACCTACCCGACTTCTCAGCCCCTTCAAGGTACATGCTGCAGCTATTCAGCCACCCAGCATGCCGCAGTGCAAAGTGTACCAGGGACGTGAGGAAATTCTTTGAATTTCAAACATATATGTTTCCTGTGGAGGAATCTGCAGCTGGAGGGGGGAGCTGTGAGAATGGAAATGTTTGCGGAAAGTGTTTAAAAAATAACCAGAGCAAAGCGATGTTTTGCTGTGAGTGCAAACCAGGAACAAGGAGTGCATTTAGATGGGACTCTTCCAAACTGGATTTGGATTGCCCCTTGCTCCTGGATGGGGAAGGAAGAGCAGGGAGAGCAGCACTCCAGCCTCCCTCGTTGGTGCCAGCCAGGCCCTGAGGGGCAGCTGCTCACTGCCAGCAGCTGGGCTGGGGTTACAGCCACCTCACTGGCTGGATCATGGCTGTCACTGGGGAGCTCCATCGCTTGCAACCTCAGGAGGAAACTCTCTCTCAGCCTGACAACAAGGTTGATATTTTCCTGGCTCCTCCAGTGAGACAGATTAGTCCCATGAGCACCACTTTTAGGCCCTTTCTGCACGATATCCCTTGAAAAAGTGCCTTCCTGCCACTTTCTGGCATGCCAGCCTGGCCTACCAGCTGCCTGAGGCTGGACATGCAGGCATGGCATGGGAGAGGGGTACTGCAGAGACTGGCAAGAAGCTTCTTGCAGCTACAGCTCGGCAGGTGCCCAAAGCCCCCCTGCTCCGCAGTAGCCTAGCCCACTGAGGGGTGCATGGGAGCCCCCAGTGTTCCCATCACTTGGTGCTGCACCATCCTCAGGGGAGCCGGCTGCGGGCTGTGGTATGCTTCCAGCAGCTATTGACTTATTTTTCCGTGCATGGCTGGGTAAGTAACCTTAATTAAAAACATGAAGCCCACAGTTTGTATCACATTTGCGATGTTAAACAAGCTCTGGAAATAGAAACCCTGTTTTCATTTAAGCTTTTCAACTGTGATCTAAGTAATAAAATATGGAGGGGGCGGGCGCGTGTGAGATTTACATGTGATGATTTGGGAGATCTCGCTGCTTTAGAGGCTTGCAAAGCGCCGCGGTGCCAACTGCTCCTGCCGCTGCCTCACCGCGCTTGGCAGTGCCTGCCCCACGCAGACACTTGGTTTTTTCCAGAGCCGCTTTCCAAACGCTGATTTCGGCTCTTGTTACTGTGATTTATTCTGAGTGTGGGTGTGGGATCTGCCAGGCCCTCATCAACCTGCTGCCCTTGCTGCCCATACCCTGCCTGGCACTGGGCAGGCGGGCAGGCAGCATGCATCTCCACTGCTCCTGGGGATCACAGATGTCCTTGAGGACAGCCAGGCACCCTGCAAGTGCAGGCACTGATCCCATGAACCCATGGTCAAGCGGCACCATGATCAGAAGACACAGGAGAGGGCTACCTTTGCCTTCCTGATTCCTCTTGGGCCATCACATAGGGAATGGACATCCATCCCACCATGACAGGTAGGCAGGAGGGGATGCTCTTCCAAGGGCACCTGCTCTGCATCCTGCCATTGCATGATCTGACTCTGCTCCAGTGGCTGCTTCAGCCTGCAGGGTTCCCAGAGACCCCATCTGTGCCTCCCACTGGGAGTTACAAGCCAGAGCCTGTTCCTGCCATACCAGAGGGGCTCACCCCTGCTGTGCCAGAAGGGCTGATAGCAGGGAATGGGAACACAACAGGGCAAATACTTGTCTGAAGGCTGCAAATGTTTGAGATCACCTTCATATTTCGTTGGAGTGAGCGGGAGCCCTGACAAGCTTGGTTTTGATCAAGGCTTCCTCAGTCTTTATTTGCCATAATAATAGTAACAGTATTTCCAAGGTCATAAACAGTTCAGTTGGGCATGGAAATGGCTGTGTATTTTGCAGGGAGCTCCTAATACGTTCGCACGTTAGCACAGAGGCATTCATCTCCCTGTGTCCCCCTCAAGCTATTTCTGAATTCTCTGGCCAAGGCATGCACTGTGGAGGAGCCTTGAAAAGGGCTTTGCCTAAAAGCCCGTGAAAGCGTGGGATGCACAGGTTGTGCAGAAACCATCTCTATTTACACTCATTTCTTTCCTTTGTTTTTTTGCCCGGGGACCAGTGGCAAGTTGCTTGTGGGTTTCTTTTTCCCATCCTGGGGATAGAGGGGTTTGTCCCTTATTGATGGGACATCCTCAGCACATTAACCTTCCCCAGCCTCTCTCTGGGTTCGCTTCTGGAACCAGAGAAATAACAATCGGGTCCGTAGTGGCTGACTCCAGGGTACCCGTCTTCCTGGGACCCCATTTCCCAGCGCCTGTGGCTGTGTGATTTGACAGAGAGTGGCCGTGACGGAGGGGTACAGGCGGAGGGGTAGGCCACAGAAAGCACCCCAAGGCAGGACAGAAACCGAGCGGCAGAGCCCGGGAGCGGGCAGGCGGCTGCGGGCGGAGCTGTCCGGGGCAGGGGCTGTAGCAGGTGCCTGATAGAGCGGCAACTCCGGGGCGGGGAGGACTGCAGCCTCCAGCCCGCCTGTCCCCGCCGTTCCAGCTCCGAGGGCCGCGCAGAACCGCATACCCCTCCGCGGTGGCCTCTGGTGTGGAAGCACTGGAGGAAATGAGGCCAAGGTGATGGGGAGGGGAAAAGATAAAGTTGGCAGCGACTGTGCAGACTCAGGTCCCCTGGGGTCAAGTGGTCCCCCAGCCTGAGGACCAGGACGGGGACAGGGTTCCCACGGGGAACCGAGTTGACGTGAGGGGCTGCTCGCAGGGGAGCCCGCAGCACGCACGTCCCGCCGGCCCGCGGGCTCAGACGGCTGCGCCCCGCTCACCCGCGGCGGTCAAATAACGTCTGAATTACATCCTTGTCAATATTGACTGTGGCCATCTTCTTCGTTCCTGCGCACAGTAACCGAAGTGTCAAGCCCGGCGGAGCCGGGCCCGGGCTGCTGCGCCTCAGGGCAGAAAGGGGCCAGGGGACCCGGGGGCCTGGGGAACATCCATGGCATCGGTCCGGGGGCTCACGCAGAGCTCGCCGGCAACCGAGCATCGCGTCTCCGCTGGAGCGCGCCGGGGATGCTTGAAGGGAATGGGCTGTCTCCCGGCTTGGACTGAGGTCTAATTTATAACCTTTTAAGGGGGGAACACACACACACACACACACACACAAGAGAAGACGGAAGAGGGTGGGGGGGAGATGTTTCCTGGTTCGCCTTCATTAAACGCCAGCGTTAATGAGCGGCAAAGGGCTGCGGCTGCCCACACTGCCGTTGCCGAACCGAGAGTGCACCGTGCCCACCCCGCGCCCCCGACGGGGGTCTCTCCCTCTGGCAGCGTGACCCCAGCCGGTGTCCTCAGCCACCTTTCCAGGGAGACTCCTCTTGCACACTGGGGACTGTCCAGCCGCGCACTGCCATCCACCCGGCTCCCCTCACTGCGCTTCTGCCTCCCCTCCACGTACCGCCCCCAGACTTCGCGCTGCCCGGCCTGGGGCTGTGCCCTCGCTGGGCTCTGGGGTACCCTCATCGGCCGTACCACCCTCCCCGAGGGATGGGGAGCGGCGACCCCGGCAGCATGAGTGGCTGGGCTGCTTTGCGCGTTTGGTGGTCGTTAAAAACAATTTGTTTCCCTCCCCCGTTGGGGAGGGGGAAGGGGAAAACCATTCAGGGGGAGGGGAGGGGAAGGAAAAGGGGGGGGGGGGAGAAGGGAAAGAGAGGGAGAGCAGGGCGAACTTGGGGGCAGGGTAAGAAGGGGGGAAGGGAAGNGGGGGGGGGGGGGAGGGGGGGGGGGGGGAGAAAGGAAAGAGAGAGAGAGCAGGGGAGAGAGAAACACCAAACCCAACGGAAAACCCGCGCTCCGAACTATTGCGACACGAAGCGAGGAGCGCAGCGGAGGCTGGCGGTGAGATGCGAGCGAGAGCGGCCCGGACTGGGCCGAGGGGGCCGTGGGAGCGGGCCGGGCCGCTGGAGCGGACCGGGGCTGAGAATGAGGGGAGGGGGGGGCGTGGGAGCGGGCCGGGCCGTGGGAGGGGCGGGCTGTCCCCCCCCCGGTGGGTGAGCAGGCGGCGCCCGGTGCCTCCGCGCTGCCCCCCCGCCAGTCTCCCCGGGCGGGTCTCGGCGGTTCGAAGCGGCTGCCCGGTGACCGCTGCCGCCTCCCCGCAGCGCAGAGCGAGCTCCCGCGCCTAGGAGCCGGCGGCCAGCCCGACGGCGGCCCCCAGCCCCCCACCATGAACACCATCGTCTTCAGCAAGCTCAGCGGCCAGGTGCTGTTCGAGGAGGACGCCAAGGAGCGGGAGCGGAGCGGCCGGCCCTACGTGGGGGTGGTGGAGGGGCCACACCACGCCGAGGTGCTGCTCCCCGACAGCCCGTCCATCAAGGAGAGCCTCAGCCTGCGCAACCGGCGGACGGGGTATGACGAGCGCTAGCCTCCGCGCCGTGCACCGGCTCCGCGGGGCGGCCCTGCGTGCCGCTGCCGGCGCTCCCGGCCGCCCCGAAGCCGATTTGGGGTTGCGAGATGGGTTTCTAGGTGGGTTCTTCCCACGTTCCCGGGTCCGTTCTCCCTGGGACTCTCATTCCACAGCTCTATGGTGGGAAATTCCGGCAATAGGTGATGCAGAGGCGTGCGATTGGGCTGGAATGTGCCAGACAGAGCGCTCCTGTCCTGCGGTGTTTGACCTTCCCCTCTCTGCCTCTACATAAAAACAAACCAGGGAAACCGGGGCTTGTTCGGTACGATCGGGCGTTTTATGTAATTAAATCCCGCACAATACGGGTGCAAGGCGGAACGCTGAGACCTGGTGTCCGGGAAGGCCGCGGGGCCGACCCCGCCGGCGGGGCCGGGGCAGCCAGCTCGCTGTCGGGGCCGAGTCGGGCGGGCGCTGTGCGGCTCCCGGCACTTTCTCCGCCGTCCCGCAGGTTTGCAGCGCGCTGAGCGAACGGACGGTAGAGAGCTGCGTTGCCGGTGCGTTCCCCGAGGTGGGATTTAAAACGGACTAGCGCGATGCCAGTCAAGGGCTGGGCAGGGTGATGCTGGGATCGGTTTTGCTAAAAAGGTAGCTGAGGTTGAGCCGCTTGCTACTCATTTTTTGTGTGCTGGAACAGGTGAAATGGGTGGTGAGCAGAGAGGACGTGTTAGTTCCGGTGCCTTGTCAGCCCTAAGTCGAACGGTTAAACTGGCGAGCGCGGACCGGACATTTCGGGTCAGCTTTATAAACCGGAGGATAGTCAGAAGGCAGAAATCCCGAGGAGCTGCTTTTACTGCCGAATTTCCACCTTAATGATTGCATCAGCTCCTACTTTTAATAGCGGTGCTCGTCGGTATAACGAGCAGGTTATGTTGCATCGAAATGTTATTAGCAGCCGCGCGGCTAAGCTGGGTTGCCGAGGGAGCCCTGGACGAGGCAGCTGCCGCGGCTGGGCTCGTTTCGGCACGGCACGGCACGGCATAGCTCGGCTGGGCTCCGTACCGCACCGCCCGACATGACCCGGCACAGGTCGGCACGGCTGGGCTTGATTCAGCCCGGCTCGGCTCGGCACGGCGTCGTGGCGCCCCCTGCCGCCGCTGGTAGCTGCCGCCTCCCGGATCCTCCGCGCCGGTCCGCGCAGCGCTGTCCGCCGTGCGCGCTGCCGGCTCCAGCCCTGCTCTGGGTTTTCTTGCTGATTCCCCGGGTTTGTTCCCTCGCTTTTATTTTCGAGCTGCCTTTTTTTTTTTTTTTTAACGAAAAAAAACCTTTTCCTTTTTAAAATTCTTTTTTTTTATTTTTAACGTTACCTTCGTT
>NDXB01014387.1:0-31890 GCA_002631895.1 Agapornis roseicollis
TCGGCCCTAACCGCGTCCTCCGGCCCCTGCAGCGGCTGCCGGCGGAGGAGAACGAGGAGTCCGCCGGTGTGGTAGCCGCGAGGCGAGATCGAGAAGAGGATCGGCGAAGGGCGGCAGCGCGGGAAGAAGGGGCGAGGGGAGAGCGCTCCTGGCCGCGGGACTGCGGGCCCCTGGAGCACCCTGGCCCTTTGGGGATGATGCCTGTGCCTCTGGAGCAGGTCCCTGTCTCCTTGCAGTTCCTGCTCCTCCTCTGTGTCCTGCAACAGCTTCTGTCGTTGTCCTTTTCTCAGCTATTCAGTGCCGCGGGTACCCAATAAAGTGCTTTCTCCACCCGTCTCTTGTCCATTTAGGCTACTTTCCTGCCTAAGTCTGCTTTATGTGATGCAGCACAATTCCAGCGCACACACGATTTTAACCCTCGGCAGCCACTGGTATTTTTGTTGTGTGTTGGTCCCTGTTGGTTGCAAGGGGAAGCTCTGGGATATCCAGTGGTGGTTTCCAGAGACGAGTTTGGTGGTGGGATGGTGTTGCTGTAGGAGAGGTTTATGCTGATTCACAGGGCAAAGTGTGGCAATGTGCAAGCTGTTACAGGCAGAGTTGGGGGTACAGGGGGTGTGCAATTGGACTGAGTGGTGCACAGAACAAATTGGGGCAGGGATTCTGAGTGCAGCCCAATCTCAGACTTAGGAATAAACACCTTTTTGCATTCTTAACTGTCTTCCACTACGTGGATTTTACTAACAGGCAGTTAGAGGAAACTTGCTTCCACTGAAAGCAAGAAAGTGGTGAGTAAAGCAAAAGGATAAAGAGACTCAGCTCCTTAAGCTGTAAAGACGAGCAGCTGGATTTTCATCCACATGTCCATTAATACACATGGGGTTTGTAACTTTTCCTAATGATCCACTCTCCTTGATGCATGGCTCTAGTCCACAGTGCTTTGTTTTATATGGCTGTCCTGCACCCTTTCTGTTTTCCCATTTCTATGGACACACTGTCTGCTGGTGATGACACATACTGCATTTTAAGCTCTCCCTTATAGCTGGACCACTACTACAATTATTTCTCTGCACTTGGTGGACTTACTTATAGAATCATAGAATCAACTAGGTTGGAAAAGACCTTTAAGATCATCATGTCCAACCATTGCTCCAGGACTGCCAAGACCACCAGTAAAGCATATCACTGAGGGCCTCATCTACACCATTTCTGAGCACTTCCAGGGATGATGATTCCAGAAGGAAAGGAAGGAGAGACATGCTTAAAGCTGAGACAGGCTAGCTTGTTCCCTGGGTCAGCAGCAAAATCATTGCTTTTCTGATCATTGTAGCAGCAGTGTGGGATCTGCAGGACTAGTCAGGGGCTCATGGTTCACAAGCCATGGATTTCTCCAAACTCTGCGTAGTGTTTGGTTTTCTGTCTATGATGCAGCCAAAGGCTTATGAAAGCACTGCCCAAGACAACAAAGCCAGTAAGGGATCCCAGCAGAATGGGTATCAGCATTGCAGAATCAGGTCCTGGAAATAAAGAAAGAAGTAATCAAGCAGTGAGCTGTGTTAAGAGGGAGGGAGAAGAAAGAGAAGGTGCAATTCCAATTTATCTTTATAGCATGCCAAGCAGGCATGGCTAAATTCCTTTCCACAGAGCAGTCGGAATGGGTAGTGCCTTTTCAAACACTCTACTTTCTTTGCCACAAGATCCCAGCAGTAAATATTCTTTGCGTAAACAAGTAAAACCACAGTAAGTTAGGGGACTCTCATGGATGGTGCCAGTGGATTTAAGAAGTCTCTGAAGCTGATGATATTCTTATGGCTGGATAACATCTAACTATCATTAACCAGCTTCTGTATTTCATCGATGAACAGAAAGGAAAAGGAAAGCAGTCCTGTTTCATGACCCACCTCATTCTGTGCCTCATGATCCTAAGTCAGAGTTTTGTCCAGTTCCTTGTGGATGTTTTCTTCTTGCTGTACCAGATAACTGCCTCTAAATATGGGGACTCCTCCCTAAGCTCAGAACAGAAAATGCCTGCATTGCTCTTTCACTCTGAAAGCTGCAAAACTTACAGAAGAAATGTTTTAAAGGAGGTCTCTATACCTTGACTGCTCCCATCTCACCTCACCTCACCTAAAACCCATTCTCTTGATGGAAAGAGTTAGCATCTCTCAATTATTTTTATAACATTCCTCATTCTCAGTCTATGTGTCCCACCAAAATACTATAACATGCAGGAAAATTCTCTTCAGCTAGAGGACAGTCTGCCTTATTTTTCTCCTCTCTCTTCCTTCTAAAGCTTCATTTCCTCCAGAGGATGCATTTGGCTATGTCTCCTGCCTGAAAGTCTATTGGATCTGATACTGATTAAACATCATGTTTAGGATTTAGGAAGGCCAAACCAGAGGTGATGAGATGTTGGGATATAGTGTAGTCATACGAGATGGCTGTCAATAAGGTTGCTCAAAGTGTGCTGGTTTTCTTACAGCAGGGAAAGTCAAACAGAAACTTCTGCAGAAAAAGATGGAGAGAGACGAGGAAAAATCAGGAGACCCACCTTCCACAGGTTTATATTGAAACCTGTCCTTCATTTGCAAAACTGGGCCCAATGAGATCAGGTTGTGCAGGTTGCCATAGCTGTTCCTCTCACTTGACTGGAGAAGCGGCTCCACACTTTCAAAGCAGTCCTGGGAAAGACATATGAAAAACATCTCAAAGTGTGCTTACTGCCAGTGCCTGAGCAGAACCTTCTGCACCAGAGACTGTGCACAGCCCACAGCAACCACCGTGCTGACGAGAGCAGGCCTCCTCAGGCTGTCTTTGCCCAGTTTTGCTATCGTTCCAGAAAGTGAGCTGCCTAACGCTTGGACCAGCCCATATGCACATTTCTATTTGTCTTCCTTATCCCAGACCCAGAACAACTGTGCCCTTTTACATAATTCTACAGCTCAAAATTATATAGCTCTGCTGAGCCTTTTCCTTGTGAGTCTCCTATAAGGTTGCTACTTGCTTATTTGTTTATATGCTTCTTATGCTGATTATGTGTAAACTGAAAATAAACCACTGCGAGCTCAGTCAGCTTAACTGAGAGCAGAAATTCAGATGGGCCTTTAGGAGACAGGGAGTATGCAGGAGATGACTGAGAAAGACCTGTATGAAATGGAAGAAGGTGGAGCTCTGTAAACTGCCATCAAGATTCTTTACTGAATGGACTGTACTTGCTGGAAACACCAAATCTTTCCAAGAGTTCTTTAGCCCCGTGAGAAAGGACCTGTCCTACATACCTGTTCACATCCTGTGCCATGCAGGCACACATTAAGCTCACAGTGCAAATAGGCCACTGAGTGATTCAACATCTGGAACAGCTGGATGGTGAAGCTAGCAGCTCTGGATTTGCTGCTCTGTAGTAACTGGATGTGTCTGCATTCAAATGGCAACCTGGCAATGACAAATGGCAAACAGTTGCAAATTGAAGCTGTGGGCAAATCAGAAAGCTCTTTTTCTGAGGACAATAATGCGTAGCATTTCTAACTCACATTTCATGCCCCAGTGGCTTTAGGAATATTAACTAATGAATCCTCTGATTTCTCTTTGCTCAACCCAGACAAGTTAGGCATGAATAGCTGTGAAACGATGATGGAGAAATAGAGGCCTGTGGGGAACCCTGCCTCCCATGTTTGGGCTGCTCTGCTCCTAGGCTGTGCTGTCCCCTAGCAGAAGGTGTAAGGAGGATGCTTATATTTGTGACAGCATGGCATGGAGAAGCAGAATGGCTTATTTACATACGTCAAAAAGTAATGATAGAACTCCTTCCCTGAGGGTTCTTTGTCCTGTGAAGCCCTTGGTATTGATTACAAGACAGTTAAGGGAGCTGAGTAGTCTCAGATTCATTCTTACTGCTTTGAGCTTACTCTGAACTCTAAAGAGAACAGACTGCAGCCATAGGATACAGCAGGGAGTGTCCTTTAAGAATCAGCCCATTCCCAGGCCAGGCCCAAGGACAGGAGCAAAGCTATGCCCAGCTCTGCAGCTCCATGTCTGACCTGTGGAACAAGCAGCAGACTGCGCCTGGTCCCCTTGGGCTGGTGGAGGGTGTCACACAGCATGACCGGATCTGGAGCACAGGCTGGCTGCTGTTACTCTGCACAGTGATTAAAGCCAGGAAAGTCTCTTGGGAAGTCACCGATGCATCACCTTCAGGGCCTGCTTCTGCAACAGGGCGCAAGCTCATCTGCACGGTGTAGTTACCAGAGCCGCAGACATCATCACTCACAACTGCAAGGCTTTAGGGAAACAGGGAAAAAAAGCTGAGGCTCCACAGCCTGTTAGGAATAAACCAGCGTTAGGGTGAGTTTCCTCAGTGAAACCAAACAGTAAGTTGAAGCAAATGAGCCACATGTAGACTCTGGCATGACAGCCTCCCATGGTCAAAACCACCTCCTGCCTCTGCACAGCCAGATCATTTCAAATGAGGGGAACCTGGGATTTCACTGTGTGGGAATTTCTACCTTCTTTGCCAGTGCATTTGATCACTTGAGCAACATCAAATGTTCCCATTTGCAAAATTGCGTGTAGATTGTTTTGGGGAGAAAAGGCAGAGAGTTGAAGGCTATTGTGAGAAAGCAAGCTAGGTCTGAAGGACAGCGTGAAAAGACTTTTGTTTGTTGTTCTGATGCAGTCATTGCTGAACAAAGTGTTTCTAAAACCACAGTACAGATTATCCATGTTACTGAGGTCCTGGAGCGATTCGGGTACTCTCCCTCTCCTTAAATCACAGCACAAATACACAACAGCAACTACACTGAGATAATTACCCATTCAAAATGGTGGCATCTGGCTGCAGAACACTCCTCTGATGTGATTCACTCAGCAGTGCACTGGGCTCCGGATCCAGCAGTGTTAGAACAGTTACTAAGCCTTCAGCTGCTTCTTCTGTTACTTCAGTTGCTCTGATCATCTCCTCTGCCTCTGTGTTCAAGAACAGCCTCTCAGATTGTTCAGTGTTTGCAACACCCAGCAAGGAATTCTCCTGTGGAGTAAGTGCTACCAAACTCTGCAGAGAATATGAGGGGTTCTCTGGGGTTGGAAGGAACTGGATTACATCTCTGGCAAGAAGCATCTCAGCAGCAGCATCACTTACTTGACTGAAGACAGCTGACTGGCTCGTAACCTTGTTTACAAGCTTATCAGCAGAGACAGAAAATACTTTTGTTGTAGATGGCCCAGGGCTGGAGTGACCAATCTCATGCTCAATGTTATCTTCCAGTGATACCTTCTCCAAAGGGTGTCTTGGTGATGCCTGATGTGATGAGGACAGGGGTGCCTGAGTGGGCAGCTGGCTAGAGGTGGCTGTATGTCCTCTGACTAACATGTCCTCACTCTTCCCCATTGATATAGAGACCACAGCTGGTTTGTTCACTCCGGCAAGTGTAGGCAGCACCATGATTGGATCAGATTGGATAGTTGATGTTGGCAGGGGAATCACTGTTTTGTTCACAAGTGAAGAGGTGCTATAATCACCCTTAGATACAGAGAGAGAAGTCATTGCTAATGGAGGCTGTGATGTGGTCTGTGCCAATTTAGGCTGTCTCTTAAGAGCAGTAGTAGATCCTGCAGATACAGATGATTGCACCAGAGTTAAAACTACCTTATTCCCAAGAACTGCTGTGGGGAGTTGCTGTGCCCTCGTGTTAAACACGGCTGACGGAGACACACTTGTTCCCAAGAATTTAACAGTTCCTATTTTTCTTGCATGTGTGGTGATTTCTGTTGGCTTTGTATTTTCTCCTATGTTGGCCAATTTAGCAGGGGCTTGATGGATTTGGTCACGTTTCATGGCTGATAGCAGGGGAACATATGCAGACACAGGTGAAGGAGGGCTTGCAGGAGAGTTGGCATACATCCTTGGATGGGTGATTGTAGCCAGAAGTTTCCCAGAAAGTGTTGGTTTTGTTTGTAGCTTTGAAAATAGAGTATGCTCTGGTGTCATTGGTGGTCTCTCTGGCATTAGAAAAGGCTTAGGCACAATGGGAGTAAATTCCAAAGGTTTGGTAAGGTCAGGTTTTACAGAAGTGGTGTGGGTTTGTGCTGCTTCAGAACGCGCAGTGACCCCTCTGGAAGCGCTGCCCACTGCTGAGCCTCTGTGACCACTCCCAGCTGGAAGTGTTGAGAGAGCTGACGATGTGCTGGATGGAAACTGAGCTTGTGATGGAGGCCCTTGGAGTGATTCAGTACTTGGGAGGCTTTGCAACACAGACTGCACAGACTGCAGAGGCATGATTTTCGTGGTTTGAGCGGAGCGCAAGGTCAAACACTCCAAGCACTGTGAATGGACAGAAGAAAGTGTAGTCACTAAGCCTTGGTGATGGCCAGCAGTTTGCAGCAGTAGTTTCTTACTGTGCTGAACCTGATCTACAGTCCCTGTAATACTAAAGGGAGGTTGGGCAAGTATTTGAAAATCAGGATGCCCCTTTGCTGACAGTAAAGCAATTGCAGAAGAAGAATGTGGCTTTTCAGCAGCGAAAAATACTTCAGGGGAAATATGGGGGCTATGCTGTGCAGACACAACTACAGGTGGGGCAGTGGAGGTGAAAGGCTCTGCTAACTTACCCTTGTGTAAAAGCAAATCAGTTCCCTTGGTCTCCTGGGCACTGGGAGCAGGAACCTGCACTTCTTCAGGCAGCCTGTGCGGATGCGTGGCCTGCACTGTAGTGCTGCTCCTCATCTGTGGGTCAAGCAAATGATTTGACGCTGAGGTAACAGCTTGAAACAAAGGAGTGGTGGCTGTATAATTAGGGTAAGTTAGTGCTGGCTGAGAAGTTGCTTTCGTTTTCTCTCTTTGTTGGCTAGATGGAGTGAAGAGGTGAGTTTCAGGCCTCAAAAGCTTACTAGTGGGATAAGAAGAACTAGTTTTCACTGGAATATCATGGCTGCTTTCAGGGCTACCCAGACTCACATCTTCCTTGTTTGTGAACAAGAGGGCAGGTTTGTGGCCATCTTCACCCTCAGGAGAGGGCACCAGCTGAAAATCTGGTCTGTCAGTGGGCAAAAGGATAAATACAGGCTTAACCAGAATTAAGCTAGAAGGACTCAGATATTGTAAGTCTGCAAGGTTCAGCACTGAAGAATTAGATGCTGCCAGGATTTGCTGAATGGAAAGCAGACCCCCAACACTAGTATTTGGGAGTTGTGTAGGTAAAGGGGAATCTTGCATGAGCTGAAGGCATATCATGCCATTACTACTTTTAAGCAGAAAAGACAAGTACGGGGATGATGGTAGCATTCTAAGTTGATCACCTCTAAAAGCACTGAGGTTTTTGGTAGCTGCATCATGTGGCATGCTGAACTGCTGCACTGCTGCTGCTTGTGCCAGATACGTTGGGATCTCACCAGAAGCACTCGGCACCACTGGTTCAGGATCTGCTGTTGTTGATTTGGACTTGCTTCTGTGTGCATAGGGTGAGGGCAGCTCTGAAGGAAAAGGTGCCACGCTGCCAGCTCGCTGGATCTGGGAAGCTGGAGGGGCAAGGCTGTGAAGAGCATCTTTCTGGTTCCTGTTGTCATGCGGTCCAGAGGGACTGGGGACTGGGATGGCTTGTGTCCCTGGGGGAGAACCAGTTTTACCTAGCTGCAGTGAGAGACTTTTCTTTCTCTTGGAGCTTTCCATGGTGCTCATCTGCAGCATTACAGGAAAGGCTTCCTGAGATACAAGATGGGCAGAAACGCCTTGAAGCTGAGGCCGAGAACCAGTAGACATGGATGAAGTTGTTCTGTGGAGTTCTTTCTCAGCAGAGCTGGGCATGCCCATTGGCTGCAATCCAACATAAGTAGGAAAAGATGTACGAGGCGGCTGAAGCTCTGCATGAACAGCATTGGAAGTGCTCACAGGTTGAAGGGCTGCATTCGCAAAGGTAGGTGTACCTGGAAAGGGTGCAGATGCTATTACTTTCGGCTCTTTAGTAGTTTGGGAAAGCTTTAGTGTGGAAATCCATGACTGACTTAATGAGAATGAATTTGCAGAAGCCTGTGGGCTCTCAGGGGATCTGGATTGCTCAGGTTTACTTGTCACTGGCTGATGATCAGTTTCTCTTTCCAAGACTGGAACTGCAACTTCTTGAGAGCTCCTGTTGCTTTTTTGGGAAACATGTTGAGTGGAGTTGAGAATCAGGGACAAAGAGTGGGGCTGTTGTCTATCATTTGTGCTAGAGGGCCCTTGAAATGGAGATGGAAGTAAGTCATCATGAGCTAGAGCTTCCAGGTGCACCAATAATGAAGAAGGTACAGTGCCTCGTGTCTGAACAGCAGGCAACTGGGCTGGGTGTCCAGAAGCATTTATTACAGCTGTTGTTGAGTTTCTGGCTTTATTACCTCCTGTTTCTTGCTTTGGAGATAAAATAGGGGGAAACTGAATAGCACTTGTCTGTGTCATTCTGGAATAGCCCGCATCAAGGTCTCCTGAAGCTGGCTTTGGTAGGGATGCAGAAGTTGTAGCTTCAGCATTCACACTCTGAGTCTTCTTCAGGTGTGCAGGTGTCACACCAGCTTTGCTATCAGGCTGGACTTGTGGACGTGTGTCTCTTGGCCTTTTGCTAGTGGGAGGTGTTCCTGTTGGTAACCAATGCACCCTTGCACTCTCAAGAGCAATCTTAACTCCGGTGGGAAATGGGGATTTTGCCATTTCTTTTCTTGGAGGATAAAAATTTACTGTTGAAGTCAGAAGAGGCATTTTAGGACTTAACAACTCCATCTGCTTTGTAACACGAATGGAAGAGGGAGCTTTAAACTCGGGAGAGTCTTGATGTGTCCGCCCACTGGGAAAGGGCTGGGGGAGCTCAGTGCTAGAGCTGGTAGAATTGCAGCCAGCCTCAGTAGTATTTTCTGGTTTTCCTTGCAGTGATCTGTCTGGCTGCTCCAGATGTGGGGTAGGCTGTGGCCCTCGTGTGGAGACAGGGATGCTTACGCTACTCAAGGGCTTGCTCAGAAATGCGTGTCCATCCTGGAGTTCTGAAGCTGCTGCTTCTGTGTGTGGTTGCTCAGGCTCCCCCAAGTTTCTAACCATCTCCTTGGACAGCGTGTCTGCTCTTTTTGCAGCTGGCTCTGCATGGATGGGAATGAAGTCAGCTGTCACTTCATTGGTTGGCTCAACTGCTGGACTCTGAAAATTGAAGGTCACCTCATCTGACTTATCTTCTGTAGTGGGAAACACTTTGCTGGGCACTGGGATGCTCTCAGCTCTTGCTTGCGCTTCTCCAGGAAAGCTCAGGCCAAATACTTCACTGACATGATGCTCATTCCAGGAGGCACCTAGCGAACAGAAAACAAGCCCTTTGCCTATTCAGCTGTACATGAACTTTCAACAGCTTGCAGCAGCACTTTGCAACAGGCTGAGCAGGAGGGAAGCAGAAAGTTAAGTGGCCACTGGCTCCGTTCAGAGCCATACAGGAGGGATAATGGGCAGCTCTGGCACTGCCATTCTTATAGCCAGTTGTTATAAGTCTGATCCTCTGCTGTTTATATTCAGTGTCATATGAAGGATGACATTTCATACTTCTTCCATCCTTATAAAGCATTAACCAGCCAGAGAAGAACCCTTTATCTTAATTATACAAAGATATCAATGACAACTGAAAACACAATGAGAATGAAACCCCTCAGGTTGCCTGAGGACAGGCAAAGCAAGATTAATACATACATGAACAAGCTTACTCACATGGCTCTCCTCAACCATTCTGCCTCCCCCAGTATCCCAGTCCTGATGAGTTTCCTGATGCATAGTGGGTGACCATCAGGATAAAACCTGCTCGTTTCGTGAAAGCAGCACAGAGCAGAGAGAACATAGTAACTTCTCTACTTTTAACTTCTCAAATCAAAAGCAGAGACCTTGTAATTTAAAGAGGCAGACCTGAGGTTTCAAAGGGTATTGTTCTATCCATACATGTTACTTATTTTCCACTTTTTCCATTCAGAAGGTTGCCATTCCCGAGTATGCTTTCCGAACCAAGGACTAAAATGTGACTCTACTTTCCTCTCTAAAAACTTTAAGCATTTTCCTTTAGGCATCTGCCAGAAAATACATGTATCTAGAAGCTAAAAAGTGATTTTGTATGTAAGCTGCTCCCAGAGAAAAGGCAGAATGACATGTTACTGCATGGTGAAGAGCAGCCCCCACACTTAATGTGATGAACAGCAGTGCCTGGAAAATACATTCTGAGCAAGGCTTCAGCAGGCACGAGTTTGATCCTACTCTGTGAAAACTGACCCTCTTTTTCCTTTGCTTTCCCCCACCTGAAAGAGACAGTATGTGTGCTGGGGAATGGACTGACTCTCAGCTCAGCTAAATAGCACAGCGCAGCCCTGATCTGGGGCTGCTGAAACTCCCACAACACAAACCACTTAAACTAGATCTTGAGCCTTTATAGCACAGCTGCACAGAGGGAAGCTGTTCCTTCATCTTCTTGTTACACACCCGACACTGATGGCACAATATTTACCACAGTTTTTCTACCCACTGATAACAGAGGAAAAGAAGGCAGAAAGACGGCAACTGAGATTAGAACAAAACACATCGCTCACCAGCTAAATCCAATAGTCCAGCTGCAACCAGAATAAAGGTGGGGAATTTTTCCTGCATCTTGTGAAGCAGCTCTGGAGTCATCCCAATTACACTATGTTCAGATAGGAAGCGGCTTGCTGAAGAGTCACTGCTGCCTCTTAGCCATGGACATTTGCTGCGTTTGTTTTGGGAGAGCAGTGTTGGGTTACTTTATAAGAGCCTAGGCCAGACAGCAACCAAGAATCTGCTAAAAAAAAAGAAGCCCGCACCAATTGGAGTCAATTTTTCACTAAACAAGACAGTGCATTCACGTGCATGGCAAAGACAGTAAACGTGACTGAAAACACGAGAGCTTGCCTATGTCAGGCAACTCTTTATCCCTGCAGAAAGAGTTAAATTGCTACTTTAGAGTACTGTGTGCAGTTCTTCTAGGGACGATAGCAACTGGTACGTGAACGGTTCCATTAAGCAAAACCCAGCTTGTCAGTCAAACCCAAGAATTACCTTTAGCTTTTAGGCTTTTAAGGATGATTTCCCTCTCCTGTGATTTTCCAGTACACATTACACCTGCCGTTCCCCTCTGACATCCTCCCTCTGCAAATGCAAGATTAGGTAACTTTCTTTGCCTTGAGACAGTGCTTGTTGTTTGTCAGGTTTAGAGCCTAATGCCTGTTTGGACTTGAATCCTACACACAGTAGTTGTTACCTATTTGCCTGGGCAGGCTGTAACTTAACATTAGGAGCTTAAAAAATAAAAGTGGGATTATCAATTGTGTACTTTTCTCTGTGAGGGGAACAAAACCGGGTGCAAGAGAATTTCCTTCTGAAGTGGGAAGATGATTCAGCTGGTGTTTTGAAAAGGAGATGATACGTAACTTGTCAGACACGGTTCTGAAGGACAAGATTTATATACAGGGTGGACACCCACAGGAGTCAAGGAGGCAAACTGAAACCCCATTTTAAAGTCAAACGATCACTGGCCTGTTCCCTGCCGTATAAAGGTAATATATTCTCTGTTCCCTGTGTTCAAAACCAAGGCCAAAGTCCCTGTCTAACCTAAGTTCTCCAAGCTTTTAATATAGCTTTGTGTCTATGTGCATCTATTGATTTGTGAAGAGACTACTCATTGTATTTGACAGACTTCCTCCAGCAATGCTTCAGCTATAGAGGAGATCAGAGATGAACACAAGGAGCCACGAGAAAGTACTTAAGATCAGAAAACTCCACGCAGAAGGACAGGACAAAGGGATACTGTTAAATTAACAAAGATAGCAAGTGTAAGACTACTAAAATAAACAGCCCATAATTCATACACACACCTCATTGTCGTAAGTGATCGCTAAGACTGAGCACTTAGCAAAACTAAGACCAACTTATTTAAGCAGTTAAGTGTGAGGTTTAAGGTCTAACCCGAGTGCGAGGTGATACTGCATGTGTGATACTACATCATGACCTAGTCACCATAAGAGCATATGGGGGAAAGAAAGGATTCTTCAAAGTCACAGCTCACAATTTATGTCTCTTTTCTTCTAACACACTGGGTACTGGACCAAAACTGTAAAGGAGATTAGACAAGGCCTTGGTAAGTGATTAACCAGCAAGGGACTCACCTGTAAGAACAGGCGACATTATTTAGCAAATCAAAGATAAGCTTATTGCAAGCTGTTATTTTAGTTGTTGGCCTAGATAAGAAAGTAACTTCTTTCTCCTGACACACTGATACTGTTTGACTGGCTTCTGTGGAGCATCACTAAAAAGGGACTGAAAAGTTGATGCACTTTGAGCTAGCTTTATTAAAGAGAAAACTACAATACTCAACAGCAAGTGATATTAACAGCACATTTTGAAGCTCTCTTGAAAACTTCAGATGCTATGCACATATTTCATAGAGGAGTTCAGGATGGCCAAACCATTGAGTTTCCGCAGTTGAAACATATGCCTGAAAAGACAATAGAAAGGTTGCTGGGGGAATATAAGATGACCAACAATAAAAGCTTTCAGCTTCCAGTCCTCTGCTATATCACCCATGCCCAAATTGTCAAGGATGTTCAATGTTACCTTCAATCAATCACTCCTAAAGTAGCATGAGAAAGTTTCTAGATCACAGTTCCCTACAAAAAGGAAAGTCCTAAATAATACTTGACAATTGTGCAAATTTATGGCACTGCAAATAAGCACACACACACAACCCTCCCCCGCCCCCCCCACCCTAAGAAAATGAGGTGTTCTCCTTTTGTCCCTCTGAAGTGTTTTATGACTCTCAGAGCAGATAATTTCTCTATTGCTCATTCGTGATCTCCAGCAGAAGCGAGACTTGAAACTTTTGGAAAACTAAGCACTACTGCTTGCTTTCTGCAATGGTTCAGGATGTGTATTAACAAGTTGAGCTCAGTTCCTGAGTCTGGAATGCAGTTCAAGATCCAGGTGACATTTTGCAGCTAGCTAGAGGTTGGCATACACTTGGCTGGCAGCAGCAGACATTCTTTGCTGACATTTATACTTCTGTTTTGCTCTTGTTATTGCTCTGACCTCTACAAAGGTACAACATTACTCTTCCTCTTTCCATTCTTCCAGCACAGGTAACACCAGAAGGCAATTCTCCTTGAAATATGTTACGTAGGAATGGGAACAGAACTGTGGGGATAGTACCACAAGTGGCAACTCTAGTTGGAAGATAATAGATTTCATGGAGTGTTTATGTAAACTTATGATCTGTTCTGTGCCTGCTTGCTCTACAAATGGAATCGACTTATACAGGTCAAGAATTATCATCTGCTAACAAACAGATGGTGTAGAACAACAGTCTTTTTTACAGTACCTCGGTTCAGCGACACAAAGCTTCCCCAGAGCAATTGCTGCATTCTCCTGCACTGAAGTTCTTCTAGCATCGCCACCAGCATGTTTCAACAAGATCATCACAACACTGGAATTCAGTAAGGATGTCGCTGCTCCAGGAACTACAAGGCACTGGCCGAGGCAGAGTGCAGCATTGCCTACAATCATTTCATTCTCTGAGTCCAAGAGCTTCAGCAGCACACTGAACCCTGGGAGAAAGGGAGATTAATTGTACCGAATGCATACAGATTTGTTTGAGTACCACTGATACTTCCTCCTGTCTTTATCTAAACTTCTAGGGAGCGAGCACTGCTCTCTGTTGGTCTGGAAAACCTGGAGGAGCAAGGACTTTCATACACAGCTCAGCTTATTTACTTCTGCAACCTATACTAACATACAGCAGCAGAATAGTTTGCCTATACTGGCACAGAATTGCATAGCTCTTGCTGGCATCTGTAAGCAGCAGCAATGTCTCAGACCACAAAACATAGCACCATTTAGGTAGACCACTTTCTAAGTAAGTTACAGCCATGGCTTTCACACGCATGAAGTCTCTTTGGGGGTTACATAAGTTTGCTTTGGTTGTCTTTCCTGGTCCCATCTGTTCTTCCAGATCACATCCCACCTTTTTCTACAACATCATCTGCTGAAAAGGCATTTCTGCTCCAGACAGCAACAGTGGCTGGTGAATGAGCTGAACTAAGCGGCCCATCTGGAATGCAATCTTATGTCATGGGACTATAGCTCAATTCCACCGGGCTCCTAGCAACAGGGCAAAGCCTGGGTTGGCAAACAGAGATGAAAAAAAATACAGAATTGTGATTTCTCACAAGAATAATACCCAGAGTTTTGGCAGAAAGAATTAGAGTGAAGTGTTATTGCTAATTTGTGGCAATGAAAGCTTCATTTACAGATGACAGTGAAACTAATATGGGGTGTACAATAGGAAAATGATGCTCTGAGAGGCTTTTAATGAGTGGAAATCCTTAGGGTTCAAGTTGAACTACATGAGCTGACAGTTTCTTGACAGGTTCAACCATTTAGATAAAACTTAAGTATTCTCTGTTGTAGTCACATTAGCATTAATTGAACCTGCATTGTAAAGCAATCCAAGTAGTGTTTTACCGCATGACTAGAGTGAATATACTCAAAAATACCCTCAGACACCTGGCCTGATACCATCACTCTGTCTCCATATTCATTTCCTATTAATACCAGACTAAATATCCACATGTAAATTGAAGGAAGCTATAAACAGCCTCAGCCTCTGCAAATCAGGTATCTAATGAAGTTTTCTATTTTAGCCACTAGTTATGGGAAATACAACCCAATTCGGTTACATTTTATAAGCACTTTCTGTTAAAATCTATATACTTCTGGCCCTGGCAAAGCATACCAAGCCATTTCACTCCAGTAATGCACAGTTTATCTAACTCGGGCTCATTATCTGAGGTACCCATTTCCATCCTCACATACAGATAAGGATCATTAAGCACTGTTTCAGGAGGTCAGATACCATGGCCGAAGTCTTGTCAGATTCAATGCCAGTGTTCAGTTCCATTGTAGAAAAGAAGAAAGTAATTGGCCAATACTGAGATTACATCTCTGCATCCAGCTTCTGCTTAGTCACTTACCTTTATCTGACTTCACGAGATCTTCTTGAGCTTGCCTATTGCTTCTGGTACAGATGGAAAGGGTCTTTATACCATAATTGCATGTAGTCTGTCCTCCAGCCTAGATTTGTTTAAAGCATATGTTAAGAAACATACAGTTCATACCCCAACTTGCTCAAGGTTACAGAATAGCTAAGGTACCATGAAGATAGGTGTTCCTTCTGCCTAAGCCCAAAACCAAAATACCCTTTGCAGAGTATGTATCTCAAGATGAACACAGGCTGAAAAGGACACAAGAACCATCTCTTTCCTGCTCCCAAGCTTGGTTCAGGGCTCACAGATAATCAGTGGAAAGAGCTCCACTGCTTTTCAGTGGTCCAAACCAGATCACACTGATTGTAAGCTTCAGTCCTCCAGCTGGGCCCTGCAGTAATGGAAGCAGAGCTGTGCACAGGCATCTCGCTCATATGGAAAGAACTGGAAAATGTGGGCTATAGACCAGACTACAGAAGGCAGTCTAGTCTCCAAAACTGGCTACCTAGCTTAAAACTAAACTTGAGAGCACTGTTACAATGGACAACACAGATGCAGACAAATGAAGCCAGAGTATCTGCTCAGGTCTTTCTCATAGGGAAAAGAGTCTAAACACAGGGCAACTGTGGCTTTTTTAGGGGATAATACAAGCAGAAATAAAGTGAGTTTTGTTCAATTCATTTACTTTCAAGAATTTGATCATTTTCTTCACCACCCCTCCTTTCACTACTTCTTCTACCGCCGAGGAGGATGCTGGCAGGATGCGACTTAGCACTCCAATGGCTCTCTTAATTAGAAAACAACGCGAGAGAAGTTAAAAACCACAAAGTTTATTTGTCCAGACAACTTGCAGCAGTTTTCAAATTATCTTGGTTTTGCAGAATAAACCCAAAGTAATTAAAGTCATAAGAGAGACATTTACAGCAGTGTAACAAAGAACACCGTCAGGATATGACTTTTTTCTTGTTTACTGGAACGTAAACTCAGCACAGCTTTTAGAGACTCACTGTAGAGAGAGAAGAGACCAAACCGACATCAGGGCAACTCCCCGTTAAGTTTAGTTACTTAAAAAAGTCCCAGTAGAAACCAGCCCAGCACTGCTGGTACTGAGTCAAAGAAAGCAGATCAGAACAATCCATGTGAATTCATAAAGGTGAACGGCCTCTGAGTTCCCATCTGCTCCTACCTATTTGCCTTGAATAACTGCTGTCTGTGGGAGTGACACACCATTAACAGGAGTACAATCTCCTAAGTATGATTCACACACAGGAACTGTGAAATTAAACAGCTGCTCAACACCCAAATTGTTCTTGCTCCTTTACTTCTAGATTTATTGTTTTTTCTTAAGAGGTTTTATACTGACAACCATCCTAAGGATGAATTATTTGTAGGAGCTTCTATCATATAGATTTCAAGAGACAATGAGAGCTTCTTGCATCAAACCATACAAAAACCTGACAAATATAAGTGATGTATTACTTCTTTACTAATAATAATTATTAGTTTAGGCTTCAAAGCAGGGCAGGAGATTGCACTGAAGTGTTCAGGTCAGGTCAGCTAATACAATCTTTTGTTAGTCCATAGATATCCCACTTACTGTGACAATCCTTCCATCCTTGTCCCTGAGGAGAGACATGCACCTGCCACTTATGTCCACAGCAAAGTACTGAAACAACAGCATGAAAACATCAGCTCTAGCTGACCCTGCTATGTGTTAGAGCAGAAATCGGTTAATAGACCAAGTACTCTACAACAAAGAATCCAGTGGAGATCAGGGCACACATGGCAAGAAGTTACTAACACTTCAGCACCCACATGTAACAGAACAATTTCTTCCTTCTTGAAGGAATCCTTAGTTTTAAATAATTTCGGAATGAGCCAAGTGTTTACATATATTGTAAAATTGGAAACTGATGCAGAAGAAAACATTAATACTCCTATGGAAAGGTATGTGCTTGACACTGTATTTTTCTCATAACTGGGAAGGGGAAAGGGAAGAAATTTCATACATCTTTTCACTTATCAGCTTACTTGTCCATTGCCCTTAATGATAAGCTTAAACACCAATAAAAATGAAGAATTAACTGCACACCAGCAAAATCCAAGGTTGGCAGCCTAAAGAATATTCACAGGTCTTGTATACCTGGATAATCGCATTTGATTCAAGCAGCAAGTTCATCATGAGGCCCAGAACTGCAAACACACACTCCTGGTATTTGGATGTGCTGACATCAAAGTATTCATCCTGGGTACAAAAGAGAGAAGAGCACAATTAATTCAGAGGATCAAACTATGCGCTTCCTCAGTCTTCTGTGTGCTTACTTATATGGTGCATCAGGGGAGGAATGAGGGAGCACTCAGAAGGAAGAACAAGTCCTGTGAGCACCAGAGCTAATAACAGCTTTTTGATAGAAATTCGTTCTTGTGTTTGTTTCCCTTTGGTATCTAAAACTCCACACTCCAAACCTGTGATGTTTAAGCAGGTAACAAGGTCCTTTCCCACCTTCTGAATTCTTCAGTTTCAGAGGACTGAGTTCATCCTGCATCCTTACCCTGAAAGGGGCCACTCACAATAAGGGATCACTCACTCTCCCCCCTCCACCCCAACCCCGGCCCTGGTGTCATCTACTGACACAACTTCTGAAACCTTAATCCAACTACTAGGTAGGAAAGATCTCAGTCAAGGGGTCAAAGCTATGAGGGGAGGAAGACAAACATGATCACAGAAGCACCATTTCCACAAGAGATAGGGCTGATAACACTGTTCTAGGAAGCCATCAAGTTTCTTTACCACAAGCTTTAAGCAGGCTTGCCAGCACTCTTTACACTCGGCCATCTGCATTCGAATGACTACATCTGCACACAGATTCCCCATGATGCCAATGCAATGGGCAAGGGCTGCCTGGTTCACCAGCTTGGCAGAGGTCTGAAAAGAGTGGAATACCAAGTTAAGAACAAATGACAAAGAAACAACAAATACATGCTCCTATCACTCTGGCAATGGAAAATGGGATTCCAGAAGCTCTCTTACCAATATTAAGTCCCAACTGTCCAAAGTTTGGAAATCAATCTCATTTTCCCAGTTAATCTCCTGATGTAGTGTTAACAGTCTTGGGAAAAAGTGACTAGATTCTCTGGTCCCTAACCTCAGACTGTGAATATTGCCTTCTACCACTTAGCTCACAGAACAGCCTCTGCTGCAGCTGTAATTTCAGTAAGGTGATTTAAAAGGCAATAGCAATAAGCAATGTAAAAATGCTATAATCATTGCATTGTATTGGTGCACATTTGGAGAAGTGGAAGTGTTTTTACTTTCCAGCTCTATTTGATGTTCTGCAACAGAACAAATCTTCCCTATTACCTTTCGTCTTCTTGAGGACAGGGTTCTGTACCAACAGTATTATAAGTCTGCAGTTTAAATAAACAACCAGGAAAGGGATCTAAACCACTAAACATCTCTACCTTGTGACCTAATGTTGTCTCTTCACATTGACCTCTCGGATTAGAAACAGAAAAAGTCACTACCCAAAATACAACCAGTTGTTGGCAGTGGACTGAAGTCACATTAAGAGCCTAACACAAAGTCTGACAGATGACTGCTGGGAATCTGCAAACGAGTCTAGAGATTTTACTGAACATAAAACTAGCAACACCCAGAACCCAAGCACCAAGTACTGGAGACTGAGAACATTTTCCCAAGGAAAGCATACGACAAGACTGGATTTGTTATGCCTGCAGAACTAGGGGCACAGTAACCACCATAGGGGTTCTGTCTAGGAGCAACTGGCTGTAAAACTGCAGGAGTGGTCGTATGCCATATTACACCAAAGTAAACCAGAAATATGGGCACGGAGATCTTTCATACCAGCAACTGGGTGAATAAAGGTAAAACATCTGTGGAAAGCATGATCCGACACTGGGTTTTGAACCTGTTGGGGGATAAAGAAAGCTGTATTTGGACACTTAAAGCTTTAGGCAAAAATCACAGAAGGCAACACAACAGCAACACCAAACCAAGGCAAACATCAGTCAGCAATGTACCCTCGTGGCAAAGGCAGCCAACTAGCTCCTTTAGTACATTTTGAAGTACAGCATTTTACAAATTAATGAAGAAGTGTATGTTACCTTTCCTCTTGAGTTAAATCAGATAATATGTTCATGGCACTGCTAGCCCTGGCATCAGTGCTGTAGACAAACATCATCAAAACCTGCAGCCATCTGTAATTCAAAAAGCCAAAAAAAACCATGTCAGCTTCAGGTCAGTTATTAAACATACCAATTATAGTTTAAGTGCACCAACACAACTAATGATTTATGACCAATCAAGAAACACTATGCTCTCCAAGCACACTCGGTTACCTAACAGCCATTAGAACAGTACTTCAGCACTGGATTCTCTCACAGTATTTCCACATGCTCCTCTACTGAGCTGAAATTCCCTGCCACTCTTCTCTAACTTCTTTAAGCACAGTAAGAGAACCTATAGTCTCCCCTCTTTTTGTTGACAAGCCCAAGTGCCAAGAAGCTCAGTACCTGCAACTTTACATTATGCGCACCCTAACTCTTTTAAAGCAATCAGGCCCAGGATCTCTTTCAGAAGTTCACAGGAGATTTATCTGGCTCCTGGTATTTCAAGCCACACTAATATTATCTGCCTTTTATTAAGCATCCCCTCAGATATGGTTATTTCTTGAACTTCTCCTCCCAAGGAAAAATGTCTCTGGATTAATCTTGTATTAATGTAATGAAGTGTGTGCAACTGTTGGAGAATCTTTTCTGTTCATCCATTACTTCAAACCCTGTAGTCTCAGACAATAAATTAAGATTTCACCTCTGCTTAACTCTAAAAGGAAATACCGGGATAGTAAGATAAAGGTAACAGACTGTTTTTTCTTTCTCCACTCTAAGACATAGCAACACTAAATAATCATACCAATTGAGGAGACTTACAGCTTGAAACCCTGAACTATTAAGAAACAACAGTGTAAGCTTCTGACTGGGGATTAAACAAACACACATTTACTTGTTTAAAAAGACACGCTTCAGAACTGTATGAACATAATGTCCCATATTGCTAGAGGAATGATTTCCCAACATCTGTGAACCCAGGCATTAAGGAGATTTGTCTAAGGTATAGCAGTGTTTATTACTTGGTTAGATCCAGGTGCCTGACCAGCAGTCTCCTCCCATTCTCATTCTCTGAGTAGAGATAAATTAGTGCCAATGTCTCCTTTTGGATCTCCGATACCCCTGAGGAAAGCAGCTTTGGCAGCTGTGCACTCACATCAGGGTGAGTCAATAGAAGACGCTGATTTTCTTCTGAATAAAACCAACAACAAAAAAAGAAGATCCGAAAGCAATGTCATACACAATGGCATCGCCATTACTCTTATGTTTTTCTTAGATGCTGATTTAAGAGATTATTGTCTTTATTTCATCCACTCATGTGGGGTTTCCCCTTTCCTTGCAGCTTGAGAATCAGCTGGATGCCGTGATTTACAAGTCAATACAGGCACTGGCACCAAGCATTCTATGTCTTCCTTGTGTGGCAATCTGTAGCACTTTACCACCCACCCACCGCCACCCCAGCCCATTTCCTATCTATGTATACACTCCTTAGAAACAAGGGCAGCCTCCTCCCCAGTGACTCCTGACTGTGAATGCCAAAGGAATTTGCAATTCCATAAAACTGCTTTTTGCTGGTGTAACTGTTTAAAAACAAAATGATACAAGTAATATTATCTTAAAAGCAGTAACAATCACAGGGATTTTTTTTCCACCCCTCCAGTAGTTTTAATATGCTCATACATATAGACTGAAAATTTCATTTCATAATGAACATATCTGCCAGAATCGTGGTTGCTGCTAGCAGTGTATGCCAGCACTTGCTATTGACCTGTAAAACTTATTTTATACTGAGGTCTAGACCCAAGTGCTCTGGGAAAGCGATGTTCATGCCAAACATCAATTTCAGACACAAATTCAGCCGTACTAACAGTACATTAACAATGATTAATGTTGATCACAGATTTTTACCATTCCCAGCGCACACAGCTTGCCAAAGGAGCAGAAGAGAAACAGACAAATCCACTTCAGCAGCGGTTTTGCTCTCTGCACAGAAGCCCCTACATTAGAAATGGTGAAAAATAAAAAGCAAAGGACAGGTCAAACAATTAGGCCTTTGGCAATGCCTCACAGAGATGAGGATCTGCCACACAAACACAAGCTCATAAACTCTAAACCCAGCTCCTTGGTTAACTGTTTTTAGGAGTATGGCTTTCCAGAGGACTTCCCCTGAGAGCAGATTTATTATCTACTAGGTCTACTCTACCCTCAACACACACAGACCTTACATGCGCATTACACAGCATCATAAAGGTGACAAATCCAGTTCTGCACCCAAAATACTGATGGGCCCTCAAAAAGCCTCTGTGCTGTCCCACTGGGAACCTTAAAGAACTGCTCTCCTGTACTGTTCAACCAATCATGCTGCTCTGAACCTTAGTTATGCAAAATCTTCCAATCGCACCTTCTTGTTGCCATTATCTACCTGAACCTGATTCAAATATACACTCCGAAACTTTAGCAACGAAGTGCTTTCAGATTTCTTCTTTATTAAGCTGTGGGTTTTTTTAATCAGACCTGTTGTCACTCTGAGACAGGATAACTGTACAGAAATAGGAGACAGAAGCAGAAACTCAAGTCTGTTCACTGTATCTAAGAAAGCACTGTTTGTATTAAAAGTCAGATATAAGTCAGTCCATTCAGACATTAAAATCTGCTATTACATTATCTTGTGGTCATTTCATCTGCATTTCAAGAGGAGATTGTGTTTCTTGAAAGCAGTGTCTTCATTTCCTCAGGCTGTAACACCCTACTGTTTTCCCCTGGAGAGCTCTTACCCTCTCACAATCTGGTTGTCTCCGAGGATACTGAATCCATTGTTTGTTCTAAATAAAGTTTGCTCAGTACCTGAAAAAGAGATAAACAAATCAGCTCTGTGATCCATCTGGCTGATAGATCATTGTGAAGGCAGACTCCTGCTCTTCTCTAACACAGTGTTAAAAGAAAAGGTCACTGGATCAACAGCTCTGGGGAAAGAATGTCATCAAAACAGGAGAAAAAAATCCAAGGATGCTACTTGAAGTAGAAGCAGCTTTGAAGCTGAAGAGCGCTCTAATTCATGCCCGGTGCTGTAAGGGACAAGCAACTTCCAAGTTAAAGGCTTTTTAGGAAGACTGAAATATGAGCTGGCTTTGCAAATCAATATGCTTTAGCAGAGAATCACAAATATTTCTAAACACATGAAACAGCTCTTAAGAGACACAAATCCATAGAAGTCTTAACAGCTCAGCTACAACACTGGTCTACATCTGTAAAATAGATGTAAATATCTATTACCCATAAATTTTGAATTATCAAGCATTGCTGGTTTTATATCTTTAACATAGGAATAATTTTCCCTGTTCCTTTAAAAACTAATCCGCTTGTAGTCATCTGCTTGGATTACAGCTCCCATCATCAACAGCCTTTACATCAAATACTTACAATCTTTCACGGTTCCTGCTAAAAGTCTGATCCCTCCTGCATAGTAGAGGACATTCTGGTCAGGTCTCTGCAGTTTCTGCAGCAGTTCTTTTATGGAGAGAGCAGCAAGCTTTCCAGACTGAACTTCCTTCATTGCTCTCTCTTCATCTCTCATTCGTTTTTCTTCCAAGTTCAACTCATTCATACAATCTTGGAAAACAAAGACAGACAACAAAGCATGGCAGTTAAATGTTTCCACATGGTCAGCTTTCAGAGAGAATAAAGCTGATTCCTTGATGGAGAGAGAGCATTCATATGTACACAATAACTCACTGATCTGATCAGTGAAACAGAGCTTAAAGAAGAAACAAGCAGAAACAAAAGCTGCATGAAGAGACTCCATCAAAAGTTCTGAAAAGCAGGACATTGGTTTTGATTAGGTTACATCTTGATCAGAAAACAAGGGATGACAGGGTAACCATTTCTATTCCTTACCTTTAAACAGGCTTTCCTTTTGGGGATCGATTTGTAAGATCTTCTCATAACACTGCCTGGCCTTAACAGAGAAAAGAAATGGGCCACCGTAATTAAGTGTGGAAAATAAATCTTATGGAGACACACAAGTGAGAACTTTCATAATTAAAAGTGTAAGTTGACTATTATCAGAATTATTAATCTTTGCAAAGCACAGAAAGTTTCTCTCAAGCCTGAAAGCTCAATATACTTTCATTTGACCAGTTCTTAAGATCACAAATTTCTCCCTCTTATCTGCATCACTACATCAAAAACAGAACAAAACACAGTCTGAAGGCCATAAGACTTAGGCAACTTACCTCACTGTAGTGTTTAAGTGATAGATGAGCCTTCCCCATTAGAAAATAGGCTTTAATACATTTTTCATTGCACTGTGTTAAAAAAAGAATTATAAATTACGTGCTTAAAAATTTTAAGCTTTTAATATTTTCACAGCCTTCTGATTGATAGGTATAGCTGCCCAAAATAACTGTAAGCACAGAACAGGGTATTCATCTATAGAGGCATCTGAAGATGATATGCTATAATACTACCTCCAGGTACCAACTTTCCTTCTCAGTGCAAGGAACATTGGCTTTGGTTTCATTAAAGAAGGAAAGTTGCTGGTGCTGGTATCCTTCCCAGAAACCTGCCCTTCAGGCAATACAAGCAGACCCCCATGCAGTCAGGTAATGCTAAGGCCTATAATTCTATAAGTCTATAATTTGATTACTTTTGCCAGGAATTAGAAGTTAGGTCATCTTTTCCAGTTCAAATCCCTGTGAAAAATAGTGATTTCTTGAAAAGATGCTGCCAATATTGTTAATAACCTGTTAACTGTGTTGTAGTCCTGAGCACAACTGAATTCACATTCAGCTCTTTGTTATTTTATAGAGTATCTTCACTTCTCAAACCAGATCTTACCTTTGTGAGCTTTGAGCCCCTTTCCCTATTCAGAAGGGTGCCAATGAGTGTAGTTAATAGCTTATTATCACTTACTAAATACTCTTAAGAGCTAGAAAAGCTTCTGCATACAGGCAGCACTGAGATACTAACTGCTTTATGCTGCTCCAGTTAATATAAGATGCAGGAATTTGTGCAACACCACCACATCCTTTCACTTCTATTAGCAAGTTGTCTCTTGTTGTATCATCAGTTATACACAAGCCCACAAGCATTTGACATAATCATAAAAGACAGAATGCTGAAGTTACCTTTAATGCCCATTCACAGTCACCAATGGCTTTTTCATACTCATGCACCTTCAGGTAGGCCTGAAATAACACCAAGAGAGTCCAGGCAGAATAATGAGAGTATCTATCTCAACCAACTTCCACTAACTGTTGTACAAACCCACCAAATTTAGATTGCTGGTTTGTCTGGCCACTGATTTAGCAGGAAAAACCCTGCTGTTTCTTCACTTGTCCTCTACCCTCTTGGAGTTTGTAATTTAGAATATATTTAATAAACCAAAATACAAAAGCAGCATACTGGTAGCTCATTGCCACATGCTGACCTGTGCTCTGTTTGTGTAAAGCTCCTGCTTATTTCTCAGTTTTTCCAGACCTTCAGTGTATCTCTGAATGGCTCCAACATAGTCTCCTTTCCTGAAGGCATCATTTCCTTTCTCTTTCAGAGCTGCAAACCAACAGACATGCGTTCAAAATACCATTTGGGTTTTATGTCCCCAAAAGGTGATTGAGGAAAAGGAAGACATAGTCTCCTGTTGGAAGAATCATAAAAAAATCCAGTCCAGCTTCACTGCAGCTGTCTTCATTACCCATCATTTGCAAGGGACCTCTGAGCTATTCAACGCACACGATGTCCAATCCTCTTTCAGAGGGAAAACTGAGCATTCGTCTTTGCCCCATCCCAAACTCATATCATAAAGAGGACAGCATGGAGAAGCAGAGGTTGCAACTCTCTGAAGTATATAACCATTATATCCAGCTAATCAGTTCTGTGGAGAAGGTTGGTCTCAGATAACCAAAGCACTATCTCAGCTTGCATAAGAACGACAGTAACAGAGCAGCTGGACAGCCCCTTAAACCAGCCCACTTCTTGCTAAGCAGTCTCTGGAGGCATTACCTAGAAAAACCTTTTGCAATTACCATTTGCTAAGTGTTCATTTCTCTTCCTTTGTTTAGCACGTTCTTTTGCATCCTTTTCCAACATTGCCAGAAAGCCATCTTTGAATCGGGAGAGTTGGTGGTGTTTCAGTTGCCGTTGTTGTCAGGTAGGTAGGTTGGTTTTGATTAAAAAAAGGAAAAAAAGCATCATTAAAATCAATTTACAGATAAGGGAAATAGGTAATTTCTAAGGTATCTCTGAGTTATTTTGCTACAAAGAAAATATGAAGGGGACATTTCAGTAATTGAAGTGGAGCACAAATGACAAACTATTGCATGCAAACACCATGCTGCTACTGAGGATTTGCATACTTGCCTCGAAGTGTCTAACCTCTAGAGACAGACTTGTTCCCTTTTAAATGGAGAATACTAACCTTTTAGATGAGACACCCGACTACAATACTTACACTAACAAGCCTTCTACCTGTGAACAAGTACAGCCATATTTATAAGATCCTCGAATGTGTGCCCAAATCTGCCTGAACGTTGGTTAAAGTCACTAGAAAAGTTGGCTTTGACTTTGGCAGGATTGGAATTCAGTCTTGCATGAAGTAACAGCAATCCTAGCTCCACCTCTGCTAAAACATATTGAAGAGATGCTAAGTACCAGAGGGAGCACTGTCCTACCTGCATTCGCTGCCTCTGCATTTGTCACGTCCTGAAAAGAAACACAGCACATGCATGTACACAGACATTTCGGTACAACTCACAGCAGCAAAGGAACACTCAGTTAAGTTGTTCAAAGCCACAGGATGTTTGAAATATACAGGGAATATGAAATCGACATCTGAATGACAGAAAAGGACTGAATAGTTTTTTATATTGCTGGAAAGCTTCCTGTACCTTTCACGAGGCAAATCACTGAAATCCAAACCCCAGTGCTGGAATCAAAGCCTAGTGAAATTAATGAAGGGACTCTTGTGTCTCCAACAGGTTTTGCTCAAGTCTGTGAAGCACACGCAAAGCTACAAGTTATGGCACCTCCGTGCTTGCTTTCGACTTGGATAAATCCCACAGAAGTCTTTGGTGTTATTAGCAGGCTTAAAACAAAGCCAATACAACAGCAAGGATCTCCCAGTAACATAACTGGTGAAAAACAAAGTCACGTGTAGAACGTGCTTGTAAGTACTGGCCAGATTTCTTTCTCCTGGGCAGGGAGTATGGGTTAGAGTTATTTAAGAGCCCTAAACTGCTTTGACTTCAAAAGAGCCCTAAACTGCTGTGACTTCAAAGGGAATAAAGTCCTTACGGAAGCTCGGGTGTTGATGACTGTTCTGTTGACTGTAGTTTTGCTTTCTTCCTCTTCGTTAGTTTCTTGATCACGGAGCCTCTTCTCTGCTTCAGCAATGGCTTTTGCACGGACAGCCGAGTCTGTGGAGCTCAAGCCTTGCACTAAATTGGCTGCAAAGGGAATTAAAAAAAGAAGAGAGAGATACACACTACTCTGAATGATCCTGGAGGGACCACGAGCTCAATTGTGCATCTGATAACATGCTTTTGAGGGCACTGGCAACCAGGATAACCTTTATAGATAGGAACACAACTTCATCTGGCTTCCAAGGGCTACCTACGGCTTCTACACGATACAAATTCCCAGGTTTAAGAAGCAGCTCCTGGCACACGCAAGCTCCCAAGGACGCTTGGCATAAAACGAACTCGGAACGAGGGGTGGGAATCTGACTCTTCTCCGTCCCTTTTCCACTGTCTTTCCACCCCCTTTTCCTTTCATCCCCTAGTAACGTACACGGGGAACACGGCCATGTCCGTCAGCCTCCAGCCCTGCCACCGGCCCCGGCCTCATCCCGCCCCGGCCGCGCTCACCGATATCGTCCACACGGCGGAGGAACCGCTGGAAATCCCGCTCCTGCTCCTCGTCACCCACCATGGCCGGGGCTTGCGGACCGCACCGACCGAGACCCAAGATGCGCAGCGCCGCGGCCGTTACCGTGGAGACTGCGCCCTTGCCGTAGCGCCAGCGGTTGGGGCGTGGCCATGCAAATGAAGGACGGGGTCTCGCTGGCCGCCATTTCGCGGAGGGAGAGCGGGCGCCTCCGGTCGCATCCGCGGGCAGCGCTCGGTACCGGCCGGCCCCGCCGCGCCTGGGCGTCCCCTCCCTCGAACGTCACCCGGGGCACGGTGAGGGGCAGGAGCAGCCACGGCCACTGGCGGGGGCTTCCACGGCCCCGCTGCGCTGCCCGGTCCTCCAGAGCATCCCTCGCCCCGCAGCGTGCAGCAAGGGGGCCCTCTGGTGGCCAAGCGCCGCCAGTGCCGTGCGGGATCGTTACAAGTGAACCGCACGTCCGTGTGAGTCATGGACTGAGATTGCACCGCATCAACCCCGCCTCCGCTGTTCACGGAGGGTTCTTGTAGAAAATGCAGTATTGCACACATGCAGGACAACAAACAGAAATCAGTACCTGAATACAGAACCATTCTGCCCACTGTATGCTGCGGACTAGAATAAGGAGGAACTCTGTCAAGAACAAAGGCTGGCAAAACCCCATAAACTGTGTAAAAGAGTCAGGAGAGGGAAGTCAAATTCCAGTGAAAGAAAAATGAGAGCTATGAAGGACCTGACAGCCTTAATCCAGAACCTGAATTCAAAAGTGCAGTGACAAGCACCTGTTGAAAGAACCCACAACCAGGAGAATGGATTAATTCTGTACATTCTTCCTATCCCTTTTCCTAAAGCCGCAGACATACAGGTCAAATCACAGCAGCTTTGCTAAAATAGCCTTATGGCAAACCACTGTGTAAACAGCACTCAAGAACAGAGGGCAAAGTCCTGGAGAATAAGCAGAAAGGACAAGGGTCTTCCCTTGGATAACGAGTACTTTAGCTCGTACATTTACTTTTTTGTATTTCTGTGAACAATTCTGACACCCAAGTATTTACACAAATCACAGCTCCAATTTCTCCTTCTGTGCCCTAGGAAATCAATGCTTAGGGCAGAATTCAATTCAGTTAGATTCATCCTACATTAATCAAGTTCAAAGACCCAATTCAGGATGGGTTAAGGACACCTTCTGAAGCCAACACTCACATGTACACACACCCCCATTCCACGGCCAGCGAAGAGAGAAGCACCTTTTTAATGGGAAATGCATCTGCCCGAGTCATATTAAACATGAAACTGCATTTATGTGTCAGTTATCTCAAGGAAACTCCCTACAGTGGGGCAAAGAAACGACACCATCCCACTGCCGCTGTTAGAGATGTGCCAGCCTGAACCACGCAGCTTCACTAACATGACTGTGCAGGCAGTTGCACTTCCTGCTTGTCTAGAGCCCTGAGCCGCAGACAGATGCTTAACTCACGCTGTGGGCATGCCACAATGGGACTGTCCGCTTGCATTAATCTCACATGCAAATACAGCCCTGGGAATCCACGTCTCTACACAGGCCCTAGCCGAGCATCTAAAGAAGAGTGTAGGCATGAGGGTTTTTTTGTAGTTTTTATTTGAACACAGTATTCTGACAGAATGCAAAGTCAAAATCCTCAGTTAGTATCAGTATTTACACCAGTGAGAATGGGAATAAAGGTGGAACCGATGTTTCACTTGGTAAAAAGATTTTTTGTTTTTTTGTTTTTTTAACAAGATAGAAGGCCCCCAAAAGTAGGGAATGCTCGGTAAGGATGTCAATGGAGGGTCTGAGAACAACTATCAAAACAGCCTAGTGTGAAAATGTGGGGTTTGAAGGCTCCATAGAAAAGTGTGAAAATAGAACTCCACTCTAAAAGCTGAACAACTGGATGCACTATTGTCATCTTTACGTATGGTGCAGCATGAAATGTAGTCACTCCACAACTAGAAGCTGATCAGTCTGCATTGCCATATACATATATATGTATGGTATGGATACATATATAAACATATACAGCATAAACGGCACCAGGTTGGTCCCTCTTCAAAGGTTTAAATAAAAGCAATGAAGCCAAGAAATGGGATACTCCTAAATTAAAACAAATCATTAAGGGAAGCATAAAGCCACTCAATCTACAACTACTGGGAGGTGTCACGAGGGCATTAAAAAGGAGTTGGATGGACACTCCCAGTGTTCAGGCAATCACAGGGTTCACTTTTGCCTTGCAATGGTGCTCACTCTATGGATCTCAACACAAACCCACTGCAGTCAGCAAGGTACTTTCTAATGATGTGGGTGTTGGATCGAGCTTCGAGCTGGGTACTTTTTATACCAGAAATGCCAACCCAGGTGGTAAATCACCACACTTCTCCGCCAGCAACTGCTGACCAAAGCCACTGGACATGCTCCTGGTTGTTAGCATCGTGCAGCATTTGTTTCCTAGCAGCTGCTCAGCTCTCAGAGTTACAGCTCTGGAGGTATAACATACAGATGACAAAAGCAGTGAAAAGCTCTGCAGAAATGAGGAACAAGTTGTTGTGGTCATCAACAGGGATGGAAGTACAAGCTACCTACGCACTAGGCCTCCCCAAGGACTCTCCCCAGCCGCAGACAGACCATGGTAGCTTTTTGTGCTACATTTTATGGATTGATTTCTTAGGAAAAAAATCCAAACTTCCCCATAGTTATACCAGCACTGCTGTGATGGGTCACGCAGGGACCAAATTGGACACAAGGCTTTGAAGTGAGGACCCATCCTGCCCCATTATCCTGCTCAGGATGGGTATTGCATGAGTGTCTATGCCTGCATATCCAGTCATCCTCCATTTGCACCCCAGGAGCTAAGGAAAAAATGCAAAAAACCCCACACTTAGCAAATGACAAGACCATTATTTTTTCACAGTTTGAAATTATGTGATGCTACTGTAGAAGACTGCATACTTCGAGGAATACACTTAGAAAAGTGGCTCAATTTATCTGAGCCAAACTGCAGTCTACCCACCCCCATCATCCTTCTGTTCATCACCTTAGCACAACAGAATGGATGCCATAGTCAGCTCAGTCTGATTATTCATTTAAAGGCTTCTGTTCCTTTTAAGAGTTGTTCTCTTTTTCTTCTGTTTTCCTGAATATTTGTTTTTGAATCTGAACTATCGCTACACCTTCCACATCCAAACTATGTTGAAGCTTTTATTATTTCAATACTATGACAAAAAACACGTTTCACACTAAAATAGTCACGCACCCACAGTGCACAAGCTTGCAGATCTAAAGTAGAATAAAAAAGAAAACAAAATTAAAACAAAATAAAAAAAAAAAAGAGAGAAAAAAACCAAAACCCCAACAGAAGGAACATCTCCACACAATGGGCTGGTCTTCTCCTATATGCCTTCCTTCTGCTCCTTTCACCCCAAAAAGCTCAGTGTTCCTCCACGGCTCCCAGTGCNAATTAAAACAAAATAAAAAAAAAAAAAGAGAGAAAAAAACCAAAACCCCAACAGAAGGAACATCTCTATACAATGGGCTGGTCTTCTCCTATATGCCTTCCTTCTGCTCCTTTCACCCCAAAAAGCTCAGTGTTCCTCCACGGCTCCCAGTGCTAAACATCACTGAGAAGCTGCCCTGCCCATACTGATAATACACACACTACATCAGCCCCCTTTTCCAACTGTTAAAAGACACGATGTCAAGATAAGTGAAACCACTGGGAATGCTGGCATTGATTTCCAAGCACTTCCTCTTGATTTCATGGTTTTGATTTTGCAGAGCATGGGTGGATGACTCAATATGCATGCTGTGATAGTTCAGTTGGAAGGGACCTACAACAATCATCTAGTCCAACTGCTGATGAAGCTGGCTTTGCAGAAGGGGTCCTGGATGCTGCCAAGCACCCTTATGCAATAAGTCTTTGCTTTCAAATCAGCTTCCTAGAGTCAAAGGAAATGGTATTCACTCACATAGTAGGTAGGAATTGCTGTAGCCAAACATCTGAGATGAGATGAGACCAGACCAGCCCTAACTGTACAATCTCCCTTCTGCTCCTCAAAGCTCCGGGAGGGTTCCATGAAGGAAAGGGGAGAATGTCCTAAATAAGCAGAGATGATATTTCTCTTATGCAGTCAGGCCCAGGTCCAGCAAGGGACTTCAACTCTTTCTAAATTTAAGTATAGAAGGACTCTTACCAGCAACTCTCTCATTCCAAGTTAAGCTGCGTTTATATAGATTGCTGGATAAAGACCTTGATTGGTGGCAAATGGTTTGAATACCCCCACCCCCCCAAAAAAACCCCAAACCAAACCCCAGCATTACTTTTCTTCTTACTCCAGTAAGAAATAATAATAATCATAACAATAACAACAACAATAATTAAGAAAAGATAAAGGAGAAACAACTAGTGTAAACATCCATGTTTTAAAATGTCTCCTTTAGCAAAGCAAGCATACTGCTAACCTAGTGTCTATAGACTGTATTTTCTTTAAAAAAACAGCTATTTNGAAATAATAATAATAATAATAATCATAATAATAACGACGACAACAATAATTAAGAAAAGATAAAGGGGAAACAACTACTGTAAACATCCATGTTTTAAAATGTCTCCCTTAGCAAAGCAAGCATGCTGCTAACCTAGTGTCTATAGACTGTATTTTCTTTAAAAAAAAAAACCAAAAAAAAGGCAGCTATTTTACACATACATTTAAACAAAACAGTAAAAAAAACCCATAAAAGCCATAAAAGCCACAAACCATACCAGTTTCAATACAAACAAACAGGGATGTTTTCTTTAGCCATTTCTACCATGGCAGGAGTGAGATAAGCAGACCTTTCATATG